>VNJR01001673.1:0-15227 GCA_008042585.1 Drosophila punjabiensis
CTCTCTCTGGTAACAAATCGATATTTTAAGCATTTTAATGTCTGCGCCAAACGCAAAATGTTGGCGCCAAGTTTCGAGCTCCGTTTTATTATTTTTATATTTTCCTTTTTTTTTTTTTTCGTTTTTTTGCTTTTTTTGCTGTGCTCCATAGAGCGCGGCCAGGGTTGAGTGTCCGTGTCGGGAGCCGTGTCCATGTCCATGTCCATGATGGTGGCGCCGTCTATATATACTTGGAGGCACTGAGAACAAAAGGTTTAAGTTTAGAAATTAGTAGAAAAATTATTAAGAATAATATTTAAGGTTTTTCTGTGTCTATTTAATTTTGAAAACAATTTAATTATGTTTAGATTCCTTGTGGGGGATTTCCTAAGTTAAATAAAAATATTATATTAAGAAATATAAATATAATAACAAATATAAATATTATAACAAAAAGGCTATATAATAAATAGTACTCACAAATTGTTTATAAAATTATCAAGTGTTTTTTTGGCTTGTTAAATGAAGTTTATAATATTAACAATAATATCACCAGCATTTAATGACTTCTAACTTCTAGAGTTGCATTTAATAACGAAAAAATTTAGGCTAATTTTAAAGTAAATTAAACTTTCTTAGACCATTTTTCTCCCTGTAAAATTCACAGCCTTTTTTAGCCTTAATTGAGGTTGAGGTTCAACCCTCCCCTCCCCCGACTTCATGCTATACTACATGTGCACCTCATATTTTTCATGCAATTAGCCTTAATTCGGTGAATCAATCATGATAGCAGCTTTACTTACTTTACTCAACTTTGGTCTCTCATTTATTTTTAGTGGCCGGAATTCACATTTTAACCCTCCAAAGGTCCGCAGGGGTTTCTAAATTTAGTCAGAATGCGTGTGTGTGTGTATGTGTGGGTGTAAGGGGAGTATGTATGTGTAAGCGCGGGGCCTTTAGTTTTGAGAGCAATTTAAGCCCGAAGTGGGTTGATTTTGAATGGTTAGTGGCGGTGGATAGCTCTGGATTTGCATGCCAAAAGCAGAAAATGCTCAAGTGGCTAGCAAGATAAATTAATGTGGCAGCAGGTAGAGAGAGGAAAGGCTCAAGAATACTCCACATACTCTACATAAACTGTGGCCAATTTCCAGGGCTCAAGATGTTTGCCAAACGAATCGGAAAGTGGGGGAAATTAGAACAAGTTACTGATATGGGGCACTTAGCCATTAAGTATATGGTTAAGGTTGTCAAGTCATAAGTGAATGAGTGAGTTTATTTTTGAGAAGAGAAACTACTTAAAGTTGTTAAGAAATTTATAAGAGAAAAAGGTATTAAAGGAGAGTTAAAAAGGACTAATTTGAGGTAGAAACCATGGTTATTATTTTTTTTACTTCTTCCTTAGCTAGCAACTGTAATTAAAAACAAATAGATTACAACTCCATCTGCAACTTAATTACTTGAATAAATAATCTCCAACATCCAAACCCAACAAAACTTTCAATCCTGGCAAAAACTTTTAAACTTTTTGTAGCTCCATTTGGGAATTCCCTAACCCTTGCTTACCCATAAGCTTGAAATGTTTATATTTTTTGTTTAGTTTTATGGCAATACACACACAGTTTCCATAGTGGCTTCATTTCGCAATGAAAACTCCACAAAAGCAGGGCGCACAAATTTTTGGGATATAAAATCTGTTAAGCAAACAAAATGCCAAAATGAAAAATGGCCAAATCAAAAGCTGTAAATACAAATGCATATATCACTACCATATATGTATGCAGAGGATGTACGTGTGGAGTTATATCCCTGGAATTACATGCAACATTCATGTGCAGCAGGAGCCAGGCGGGCGTTCTAGCCATTTTTATCGCATTTTCATATATATATGTATGTATATGTGCGGGATTTCTGAGTGGGGTTATGACCGGCTTGGAGTTATGCAATTTTCATTTCCAAGTTTTCCTGTTTTCACCCCGCGTGGCGCTGCCATTAATGCTAAAGGGTGTCCGTCCATGCGTCCCTCTATGTGCTGCAGTGTGGCCAGGACAGGGCAGAGCAGGGGGCCAGTGCAGTGTGGCCATGTGCACAAATGAGTTTTCGGTGCGAGCCATTAGTTGGCAGCTTTTTAATTTGCTCCGTTCCCTTTTCCTCTCGGTGAGCAGCGATTAAAACCAAGCGTCAACTGTTGTTAGCATCCTCCCCCAGGGGAAAGGGAAACAGTTTTCAGCGAATTGGTCTGCGGCTGATTGCCCTTCAAATTAAAATGTCAAAGTTAGTCAAGCGGCGATTTAAAGTTAATTTTTAAGGGAGTTGTTGGGGAATATTAAGTATTTTAATAGTAGGAGTGGGAGAGAGAAAAGATTATGTTTTTTGAGCTAATTAAAAGGTAATAAAAGGGATATAAAGTAATAGAATTGCTTTGATATTAAATTGTATTATTTATTTAATGTATTTAATGTAATATTATTTTTAAATTGTTTTAGGTTCTAATAATATCGATTTTCTTATACGCTGATCTTTATAAGCCACAGATCTTCGGGAAACTTTAAGTTTTCCCATTTTCCCGCTCATTTGTCAAGCTTGATGCGTACTATTTCCAACTTTAGATGAGTCTCATGACCCCGGGCTAGATGGATTTGGATTTGGATCTGGATTCTAAGCTGGAGCTAGTTCTGTAATGGTATTCGTGTCTCTGCACTTGATGTATGCATATTGAATTGCCCTTAGCGGACTTAGCGCAGATGGAAACTTCCTCGTCTGCGGCACGCAAATCAGCCATATATCATTGTGTCTCCTTTAGCTCTGTCTCTTTCTGTGCCCCAGCTGCTGTCTCTCTCTCTCTTTCCGGGCCTTTGTTCTTGCCTCAGCGAATGGCTTAAGTGGCATGCAAAAACGTCTGTCCCGGCCAACGTCTGTCCGTCAGTCAAAAGCCAAAAGCCAAGTGCTGCATTACGGTGAAGTTTCCTTTGGGTTTTCCTCCTGGCTGTAATTTTTTTCTTTTTTTTTTTTTTGCGAGCAGTCTTACTTTTCCTGCCTCTGGTTTTTATCACTTTTGTTGTCTTTTAGTTTCTGATTAGTTTCCTTTGGCGCCGTGGGGTTATTTATTATCTGGCGCAAAGTGTGGCAATCATTTACATAAATCAATCTTGATGGCCTGTGTTGGGGAATCGCTCCACAGAATGTCCAAGCGGGTTAAAGTGCCACTTCCTGTGCACTTCAAGAAAGTTATGGTGGGTTTAAAATAGGCCTAAAATAATACAAGAAGAATTAAAAGTATTAACAAGTCGAATTTCTTTAAATAAAAGTTAATAATAAATTAATACAGCGCCAACATTTATACTAAAATCTTTCCTTTCAAAAGTAATCCTTTACTCTGGCCATAATCCTTACTCTTCTTTTTAGGCTCAAAAATGGAGAAGAAAATTTTGAGACAAAAAATGAATTCCTTAATAAAGAAATTAAATGCTAAGCGCCAAAGTAATATGTTTTTTCTCCCAAAAAAAGGAAAGACAAAAGCCTTCAAAATATGTTTATTTCCATTCAAAGATAATTTAAGCAGATCTCAGCCTATAATCCTTACGCTTTCTTTCAAGGAACTTTATGCAATCCCCTGAGTAAACCGAGTTTATTATATTCACTCAGCATTGTTTTGTTATTTATCCCTACTTTGATTTTAATCCTCAATCTTGGCATTTCTTTTTGGCCAGAATTCGTGGAAAGCTTGCTCCTTTTTTTATTTTGGAAATACTTTAATGCGGCTTTATTTCCCAACGCTACTTATCCTTTATGCATTTACAGCCATTGGGAGACTGACATTGCGCATACGCCGCGTTGCACGTGCGTGTTGTAAAACATTTCTTCGTATTTCTGTAGTATTTCCCTCGTATTTCTGTTGTACCATTTTTTTCGTGCTGTACACTTTTCTTTTTTTGTTGTTTGGTTGTAGTCATAAAACTTGTGCAGCTGCAGAAGATAGGGAGCAGCTTAACTTTGTTGTTTAGTGTAAAAGCTTTACAACTCGCTGTTGCTGTTGTTATTTGTTGTTGGTTGTTGTTCGGTTGCCTCTACTTTTACTTTGTGCACATTATCACTTTGCTTCTGCTGCTGCTGCTCTCTTTCCCAGCTAAACCAAGGAAAAAACTTTGTTCGATCTTTTCCTCGGTTGCCGCAACAAAATGGGAAACATGGCAAACCTCGAGGAGCAAGAAAAAATCTAGATATATATATATTTAGGGTAGAGCGGGGAGAAAGCAAGAAAATTGTGAGCAAATAGTTTGCCCGGCACTTTAAGCACTTTGGCAACACATTTGAAACACCTTTGGTTGGTCTTTTTAGGAACAACTGGCATTCCCTCCATCCCTCCCCTTATTTTCCCGCCTCACCGCTTTTCCGGCCGCTCTTGAAAGTTTTTAGCCCCCGAAATTGTTGGGCTTTTCTATGTGGTTTTTGTTTTTGGCATAATGTGTATGTGTGCGTTGTATTTTTTTTTCTTGTTTTCAAGTGTGCGTGCGGCCGCCTGGTGAATAAATAAAATTGAAATAAATATTAAATAAATAGAGCAGAGAGCAAGTTGCGAGAGAGTTGAGGCAGTCAACCAAAAAGAGTTTTGAATTTTTGCGTGGCTAAGCTCCTTTGGTTTTGTCGTGTTTTCCATAGATCAATAAGGATTTTTCCAAAAGGATTTTCCCTCTAACATTATTTATTTACATTTTGGGAAATTTATTAATGTCTGGGAAATATTTTAAGAATTTTTTATGTATTCTTTTCGGCTTGTTCTGTGACTGTGATTTTTTCAAGTCTTTTGGGTATTTAACAATACTTTCAAACAATTTTTTTTCAGTTAAACTTAGGATCTAATCTAATTAAAAAACCTATAGAAACTTTTCTATTTTCATTTCGGAAACACATTAGTTTCTTTTGAAATATTTTACCTTAAACATTTATCAAACTGTTGCTGCTCTTTCCTAAGCGAACCCAAACTATTCATTACTTCGATCAGGGTTTCCTACCTTTTCATTTGATTTATGGTTGCCCTAAGCTGGCTCACACTCACACACTCGCACACACACACACATCCATCAATTTGGCCACGTTATTCACACACGGCCCTACGAATCCTTTTCAGCCATCTCTCCGTAACCAAACACTCCACACTTATTGCAACTGCTTAGCATTGCTCTCGCGCCGCACACTCCACGCTCCGCGCTCCACATCCATTTCCATTTCCACTCCCAACTCCTCCCTCGACCACTTCCATTTCCATCTGCTGCCCTACTCCGCAGACCACGGGCTTTTCTTTATTGTTTTCCCAGCTACGCATTTCCACGGACTTTTTTGTGTGTGTTCTCTCACTTGTTTTCCCTTTCCCGATTTCTGCTCGACACGCAAATAAATTTTCTTTTCCTGTGCAACTTTCTCTGGCACAAGTGACGAAACACAAGCAACCGCAACAAATCACATATATTGTTGTGTACAGTTAGAGAAAATATATATATATTTTTTTTAATTGAAAATAGTATTGTAAATAATTTAAATCAGCTTAGATATTTCAATTTAAACTGCATATAAGTAAAAAATAAAATTATTTTAAAGCAAAATCAGTAATTTATGATATGAATAATAATAGCAAGACATCAGCAGAATTAAATAAATACAGTGGAAATCTATATATTTTTCTGATTGTTTTTAAAATTAAGTTAAGTTTCTTCAATAAAATTTAGGTTTGGTAACCAATAATATTTAGAGTTTTAAGATTTGCTTAAAGATCAATTGTTTTTATGCTTACATTCCTTGTTTTTTAGTTACAAACTTCAACCTTATCGTGTATTCTATATCATTTAAAAACAATTAAATATCGATTTATCTTTCTTAATTTTGTTGTAATTTACTAACTAAATTTATTAAAAGGACTTAATACCATAAATCCTCAAAAAAAATGTCACATTTCTTGAACTTTCTTAATTAAACCTTTTATTTCCTTCAAAAACTTTAGAAATATTGGAATTTAACTTAAAGAAGTTTTTCTTTCTTTTTCCAAAAACTCTAGAAATATAGTATTTTAATTAAATTTAAAATACTGTTAATCTCTTTTTTTCAGTGTAATGAGAACAATATCTCGTTTGCTTTCCCTGCCTGCAACACGTGCACGTATAAATGTTACAATGCGGATACTTAATCCCTGCTCTCCTTCGGCATTTGTAATTACGACGATTCCTTCCATTCTACTTACTGTCCTCTCTCTCCTTCTCTTTTTCCCCAGCTATTGCTTTCTCTTTTATCCCCTATATACCCCTCTCTCTCTCTATCTTTCGCCTCGGTTCCGGCCGCGGCAATTGTTGTAAATCATAATTTGTTGGTGTGTTGGCTTTCATTGCGAGGTTGCATTGTTTTTGACATTTGGCGTCAACTGGCTGCATGATTCATCGTGATATGTTTTACCCTGATTTTTCCCTTTGGGGAGTTTCCCCGCGCATTTTCCACGCTCGTCTTGTTCTTTTCAACATTTCACACGTTTCGCTTACGCAATGTCGACGGCCTCGCATTTGGATTTTCTTTTTTTTATTATTTGTTGTTGTTGTCGGAAAACTGTGTCTGCCGCTCCTTTTTGATTTCATTTTTATTGTGTATTTTTGTTTTTCTCCTTTTAATTGAAACGCATTTTTATGGAAAATCTGTTTTTTATCGATCCGTCAATTTAATTTGAACGTGATTCCATCTTTTGTTTGAGGAAATTGGTAGCTGGAAATTATAAGGGAGTATAAGAATGATATTTAGGTATTTATATTTGATTTGATTTAAATTTTTTTAATTGGTAAGAAATTTATTAAATATATTTTCAAAAGAGATCTGATCTGAGAAAATTAAAGAAGGTGTCTCTATTAACCATTACTTTAATTTAAAAAGAAAATTACCCCAACCAAGAGATCAATTTAATTTCATGGCTCGAATTTCCCAACTTGCCCATCTCATAGTCCTGGCAATTATCCTTGTACTCCTGTCACCTTAACCGATTTTCTTGTGTGTGAAGGTCCTGGGCTGTAGTCATCATCCTGGGCTGCCCAGATATATACATATATATCCCGATGTCCTTGGCTGCTGCTGCTTTATGGGCCAACTGTTCATTTCGACACTGTGCCTGTCATGCAAATATATTGTCCTTTTTAATTAAAACACAAGCCTCAAATTAGTGCCACACACACTCGCACACACCACACACACGACTGAATAATTTTCTTGACCTGAAACCGAAATAAGTTTTCTCTCCTCTCCCTTTTTAATGAAGTCATTGGGTTGATGATGTTACAATATTTGGATTTTAGATTGAAAGATTTGATGGCCTTAGGGGTTGCTCTGATTTTCGTCGTGATTTTCCACATTTTTCACTCTGAATTTTTCCCTTTCTTGCCAGCCTGCCGCCTTTTTTTTCTGAATTGAGGGGACATTTCTCCTTTTTATTTCATCTTTGTGCCTGCCAGACACACTTCGGCCCATATATAAACATTTCTCCTTTTGCCCCTCCTTGATGTGTTTCATGTGTAATTTTGCAGTCGCTCATTAAAAATAATTACATCTGCGTTTGGTAAGAAAAAAACCTGCAGAAAAAAAAGTAAATTGAAGAAAAAAAAGGGAAACCCACAAAGAAAATAAAAGGAAAGGCGAAAAGGAAAAAGGCAGCCGGAGCGAAGCTAACAGGTGCAGAAAATCTGGGTTTCTCACTTCGGTTTTTATACAAAACCTCTTAAGAGGGAAATTTAAATGAGAAGCCAAGTAAACTGGACTTTAACTTTAGACAATTTATATATTTCTTAAGGATAAACTTTGCGAAAAACTTGCCTTAAGCTTGATGTAAATTTCTAAGAAAAACCTAAGGAATTTCTTATCACAATAACAAGTTGAGATTGCTTTGAAAAAAATACAAATTTTAATGAGTTTTGTGTATAAAGGAAACTTCAACTTGAAGTTATACAATTCTTGCGGTAATGAATACCTCATTACCATTAAAAAATATTTTTTAAATTTTGAAGGGATGTTTTACTCATTTATTTGCAATTAAAATACTTTCTGCTTTGTAAAATACTTATTAAAAAAGCTTTTTATTCCCAAAATAAATAAATACAAAGAAGAATTATAATTCAAAAATATTTTTCACCTTTAATAAACCACAAATTTAATTATTTCCTTCTTTTAAAACCAATCCATAAAGAAAATCAATATTTGTCTTGGGATTTCCTTATTACACTTGCCAAAAAAAGTATGCTTTAAAAATGGTTGCCATTGCTTTGTGGTCAGCATACAGATAAAGATGTCCTCACATATACTATGTATATACATATATACTATTATTGGAATAAATCAGCAAGGACAACACACTCTCTAACACATGGAGAAAGATTAGCTTTTGGGGTTGACTTTGGCAGCCAAGAAACTTTCGCACTTTTGACCAAGCAAATCTTAGGGGTTTTTTGGGGACTTTTAAATCGAACGAAACACAAAATACAAAATTCTAAATACAAAGGCAAACAGTACAGAGACAGATACAGATACAGCTACATATATATTTATGGCCATTTTCATGATTGACCGACTCTCCCGAGTGTGTGTGTGTGTGTGTGTGTTTGGATAAGGATATGCGATGTGGATATAGGATATGGGATACGGTCTACATGGAGTGGTGAGGGCGGCCATACAATAATGTACGACCATGTCTTTCTGTCATTCAGACTGTGCGTGATGAATAAATGATGCGCCCCATACAAGTTTCAATGATTTCGCTTTAGTTCTGCCTCTGTTGCTCTCTCCCTCTTCCTGCCAGGATATAATATTTGTCCTGGCCTGGTGGCAAAGGTACATTAACTTTGTGAATGGCAATGTGAAAAGTTCAGCGCATTGGTATCAAAAAATAATACGGGGTTAACTCTTGATATATATGCCTGAAGGCATTGATTGCATTCCCGGGAAGTTTTTCCATAAAAGGAATTTACTGAAGACAATTATGGGATTCCAATATATATGAACATTTATATGTATTTCTTAAGGGTTGTATCAGTGCATTTATTCAAGGATTATTTGGTAGTTAAGGGTAGATTGTGAGTCAAGTATTTATGAGAATGCAATGTGCTGTAGGTGTTTTATTTTTAGATTTAGTTTTGGGCTAAGAATAAATTATAATATTTTAAGATATTAAAATACAAAAAAAGCTGGTAATTAGCGTTATTTATTTGTATTAAAAGCTGTAAGAAAATTCTATAACTAAATCTTAAACTAGATTAAACTATTTAATTAATACTTTTCTCATTTTTTTGAGAGTTTAAAAATGTAGAAGACTATTAAATGTGAAGGCTTAAAGACCCTTTAAAAAACCTATAATTGTCTTAACTGACTTCAGCATTCTTTCAAATACTTACATACCTTTAATGTTGATTTTTGTAAGGTGCTTTTGTGATGCTTAAGACCTCCAAAGAAGCACAGCAAGTGCTCTGCCCAGCTATCTGTCTCTATGAAATATTAAAAGTATGTTTAATGGCACATTATATATTATACAAATGTAATCCCACTTAGAAATGGTATAAGCCTCCTTCCTTCGCTCAACTTAAGGGTATTATTTGGACCTTGTTCAGCCTTCATTAGCTCCCGGAACCCTTTTAATGCTCGCCATGTGTTGCATAATATTTCACTGGCCGAGCAAAAAAAAAAATAAAAATGTAAATTCTACAAATTTGCCACGCACAAGCGAGCATTAAGCCCTTACATATATATATGTATATATATAGTATGCTATATAGTGGTGTGACTCCACTTCACTTCCCAATCATCAGTGTGGGTCCTGCCATGTTGGCCAATTTTATTTGCTTTTGGCACTGGGCAATGTTTAACCCACCGTCCCTTGCCACTCCCCCTCTCTGTGTCTCTCTGTCTCTCTGGCCATTGGCATTGTGCAAATTCTGTGTATTTAATGCAGTGCCAAAATGTTTGACTTGGCCCGAAAGTGTGGTCTGCAGAGCATCTCCCTTTATCCCCATTTAGCCGCCCCCAAAAGAGCCACTTGGCAATGTTTACGCTTATGCTAATTTTTGGGCCCATGTGTGTCTCTCCCTCTGTGTGTATTTATGGGGGCGAAATGTTGACATTTCAGCATTTTCTTGTTGTTTCTGCTGAGCAAATTTCTGGCCAACACATTGCAGTTAGTTCCCTATTTTTTTTTTGGTTCGTGCAGCCAGATTATTCGCTTTTGGATTTGTAGTTTCCGGAGGCCAACAGATAGGGCAATGCATGCACCTTCGGATTAATCACATAAATCCAAATGTCAGGACGCAGCCAAGCTCTAACTAATTTGGTTGAGATGTATAAGCAGCCGCTAACCAACAGTGAGAGAAATATATGTGGAGTTTGAGGAAAAGGGGAAATAAATAAGTAAGGAAATCAGGAGAGTCTTTTAGTTCAGCAAAGTCACTACTTTGCAAGAGAAATCCCGAAGAAGGAAGGGTTCTATTGAGAAAAAGTAAGCTCAACAGGTTTCTAATACTACCTGGCACTTTAACTGCAATTTATATTTATATATAATATATATAATATATATATTATTTATTTTATTATTTTATATAAATATTTGTATATTAAAATAATACTTTTTATGCCTCTATTTTTTTAATGAAAATATATTCTGATCCTATCTTGCATTTTTTCTACTCCAGAAAGTTGTTTAAGAAAGTATCAAGAATATTTTGTACCACAGAAATTAAATTGTTGTACGATCTAGCATTGCTTTTTTACGAATAAGTTTCAAGAAAGTTTATATTGAATTTTTGTGTTTTAAAAATTAAATTTCTATGACAATATCAAATTATTATCTTACAGAAATTAATTTATGATTCTTATCATCTTGTTTGTTCTTCAGAAATTAATTTCAAGTCCTATACAGAACTTGTTCTCATACAGAACAAATTTCGATATCATATCTATCATGATTTTTGTTTATAAATTAATTTCTAATTCTATTTAGCATTTTCAAGTGCTTTAGAAATTGTTGTAATAACCAATCTATTGGGAATTCCTGCTCCAGAAATGTATACATTATCTTTTGATCTTCAATAAAAACATATAGTAATTAATTCATGTTCCTATCTATAATCTTTACCTTTTATTTATTATCTCATTATTCAAAAATGTATATCCTATACAATTTCCCATGTTTTCTCCTCCAGAAATTAATTCATAATCCCCCCTAGCATAATTTCTTCAACAGAAATTAATTTCGAAACCTACCTACCAATCCTTTCTCTTAGTGCTGGCTCAGCCTGCTGCACTAAATGTCCTGACATGAATGACATGCAGATTCACTTAACTCAAATGCCTGTCTCCGTCTATCTGCCGGCCCACAAAACAGGCACCTAAAGCCGAGCTCCCAATACGCCCACTCCAGCCTTGCTACTCCTAGAACAGATCCCGATCCCCCTGGAACATGCCCCCACTCCATATCCTTCTGCCTTGCGCCAACGCAGGCTTTTGAGCAACTAATTAGATTCAGCAGCCCCTGAGCCAAAACCCCTTCGCAGTAACTTAATTTACTATGCAATTCTCCGGCTGCAATTTGTGGCCTTGCTGTTGTTGTTGTTGCTGTTGCTGCCGCTCCACCACTCCACTCCCCCTACCCCTTGTTGTAATTTGTGCGAAATTAATTTTCTCATAATTCAGTTGGCATTTTGCATTTGTGGTTTTGATTTTGCGGTTGGACGAACTTAAAGATGCAGAAAAACCAGCAGTGAAATCCCATTGAAAATCCCACGGAAAAACATGGAACGGAACGAAATGAAAAAAAAATGTTAATTAGAGTCCGGGAAATTGCCGAGTGTGTGTTAGTGTTAGTGGGGGCGTGTGGGCGTGGCAGTGGGTAACTGTGCCACATAATTAACCATAATATTTGTGCACATGCATCGTCGGCTATAGGCTAACATCCTACATCCTGTGCGAGTCCTGCGTGTACTATATCTCTGTGTGTGTGTGCGGTTTATTTGTGTGCAAATCTCTCGTGGACCAAATGACACAAACAGAGCCAGAGCCTTCCCCAACATGCTCTTCCGGCCGGGGGACTTGCCACCAGGACGCAGGACATGCACATGTTTATGCGGGCTTAGCATTTAATAGGAATGGATGGAAAATGTATGACATGCCAATTATAAACATGTTTTGGAATGGAATTTGTCCATAATTTAACAGGATAATATATTTTGGATTTTTGTGGTTTTATGATTGAAATTAAAGTTACTTTAAATGTAAAGAAATCAATTTATTTCAGGTGCAAAAAATTACTAGATACATTTTTAAGGCATCTTTATTTGTAATATTCTGAATTTTTAAATGTATTTTTCAATCTGTTTATGAATGGAAATTGTTAAAAAATAACTGTGCTAACTTAAAAAATAAACAGCATTTTATAATTTATATAACATACTAATCAAACAAACAAATTATTTATTTTTGCATTAATAATTAAATAAATAAGATAAGCATTTACAATATAAATAAGTGTAAAAGGTTCTTCAGAAAATTATAGTTTGAATTTTAATTAAACCCTTTTTTGATAAATTTTTTTTTTTTTGTAATCATTCTTTTTACTATTTTATCTTATCTAAAAATTAAACTCCATCCCAACACCTCTTTTTTAAATAAAGACAAAAAAAGCCCCCCTTTTATTACCCTTTTGTTATCTCAACCATTTCCAAAAACATAAAAAGAGTTCTCTGCTAAAAAAAATGAAGTTGAAACTATTAAACTTCTTACGCTACAAAACCGCAAAAGTGTCAGCCATTTCGTAGCATATTTTATGACAACTTTTAGCGAGTTATAAACGCTTAAATACTTTATGAGCCTCCCCTTCGCCACCGAGTGCAGTAAGGTGGCTCTCTCTCGCATGCAGCCATTAATTCATTTTACTAATTGCCCAGCTCCCTCCCCCCGAAAAACCCAGCTGCTAATGTGTAATTTCCTATGGCCCAATTTGATTGTTTTTCCCCGGCTAAAGCGAATTTATTATTCATTATGAAGCTAGGCACTGGCATTGGCAGCGGCCAGCTCTCAGCACCCTTGCGGCTATTTGACAATTTCGCATGCCATTCATAAACTGCCATCAGTCCTCCCGCCTGTCAACGCGTTTTATTGGCAAATCAAAAGCCACCGCAAATGGCATATACGAATACGAACCTCTTTATGCCACCGCCACCGCCGTTGCTGCTGCTGCTGCTACGGAATTTTCCGGGGAAAACCCCAGGACATTATTCTACATTCACTGGGCAGTGTTGACAGGTTTTTTGGAATAGAGATTTTTGTAGGAGAGATTTTTGATTTAAGGAAAACGTATTTTGTTCTTTCTGAAAACTACTTAAATTGTATAAAAGAAATATTTTTGTTTAGTTGTATTATGAATTAATTAATTAATTTTTGATTACTCAATCGTATAATTTTATTTTATGCATTTTACAAATTTTACCAATAAATCAGATATCTCATAATTACTATAAAACAATTGCTTTTCTGAAAACTCCTGTAAAATAATTTTTTATCAAAAAATTCAATTAACACGTTACAGAATTTATAAAAAATATATTTAGCAGTCAAATAAATCCATTCTAATCAATATTTAATTTAAAATTGTTTAGTTTTCTTTTTCCTATTTTTTTTCTTGAATTTTCCTGCAAATCTTTTTAAATTCAAGCACTCCTTGTTGCCACCTCTAGTGCTGTGCCCCTCTTTCCGGGAAAATGTCCCGCGGAAAGGCCCCGCGGCTTGTGCCTCCTTTGCAGCAGGACCTCTGGTTTTGGCTTGCGGTCAGCTGTTGGTCAGCAAACAAGCGTGAAATTGCACAAAAGCCGTGACGAGTTCTAAGCCACCGGAAAGGGAACGGGCCAGAACCAAAAAAAAAAAGACTGGCGAAAAAAACGCTAGTAGAAAGCCACACAAACATAGGGACAAAAGGCAATCAGACTTGCGGCCTACGAATGTGTTCGGCTTTTCCTTTGCGGCTGAAGGAAAGCTTCCCACTCTCGTTTTCCATGGTCTTTTTTTTTCGTACTATATATATTCTACGTACGCTTTTCCCTTTTCATTTGGTGTGCAGTTTTTCCGCACGTCTGCAGCCGCAAAATATGCAGGGAATTTTTTGTCGCATTCTGTGTCCGTACTATGCATAGTATATGTGCAGTAAAAAGTGAATTAATTAAATGAGAGGTGTCTGTGAGCTACTACCCTTTATCCTTTATCCTTTATCCACTGGTTGTAATTCAAAATAAATTTTGTGTGGTATGCCTTTGAGATGTTTTGAGTAGAAAAGGATTTCAGGGGAAATAAATAAAAGCAGGAGTTGTGGTTTTATTTTCAGGGAAATATATATATATCGTGTTACATTTTTATTAAATATTAAATAAGTTATAGGTAACTAACAGAAATAAATTGCTAAAAAATTAAAAGGAAAGTAAGGTATATCCTTAGATACTTTATCATTCTTTAAAGTATCCTTTTCCGCCAAAAAAAAAATTAGCAGCAGCAGGAGTTGTGGGTTTATTTTAAAGAGAATATAAAATTTGTTACATTTTTATTAAATATTAAAATAGAAATTGGTAAATATTATACTTAATTAAATTACTATACAAATTAACCTAAACTAAGGTATATCCTTAGATACTTTACCACACCATAAAGTATCCTTTTCCGCCATAAAAATTCCCGTTTATTCCCCTTTTCATTCCCAATTAATGCTGCTTTGATGATGTTTGATTTAGAGCTTCAGTCAGGCAACAGCGTTTAGACCAAGTTGATTTGGGCCAAGGGCTGGCGGTAAGGGAACATTTTTATGGGCTGCTAATTAAATGCATACAATTAAGCTGCACACGCTAATGATTCAATTATCTTTATTACTGCCCCGACCGACATGCACTCGCTGCGATGCAATCACGCAATGCTGAATATGTGGAGCGGGCTTCGCTGGTTGCTTTTAATTAAAACCGAATCGATGCGAATCGATGGGCTGTCGTGGCACGTTTTAAATTTAGCATCGAGCGTCCTTCGTGTCCTTGCTCGGGGGGAGGGGGATGGGCAGCGTAGCCCGTGCCGCCTCACTCACTTCATTAAAGAGTGTAAAAATGGGAATTTATTTTGCATTGCACATCGCATCGAACGTGTCCAGGCCCAGTTCACCAAATGGAATTTGAAGTGCTGTTGAGTGAAGAAAAAGGGGTTTCCATGCTGGCCAAAAAAAA
>VNJR01001688.1:0-238363 GCA_008042585.1 Drosophila punjabiensis
ATACTTGCGGATCTCGTCGAGGGCATAGGCAATGCGGGCATAGCCCTCCGCTGGTGCGGCCACGGTGCTGACCACCAGGAAGAGGTCCTTCTGCAAATGGGCATATCGCGGATCGCCACTGTTGCGCAGCTCTTCCTCCTTGGCCGGATCACGGATCGAGGAGCGGCCCTTGATGGCGATCTTGCACTGAGTCTCATCCTGCAGGCGATGCAGGGAGTTGCCCTTGGGACCCAGAATCTTGCCCATGAAGTTAAACTGGCGCAACATTTCGAAACATGTAATGTGTACTCGGGGATTCGCCGCATAAAACTCACCTTCGGGTGCTGCTTGACAGGCACAAAGACCTTTTGAGTAATCTTCATGGGCTTCTGCTTGTAGACATCGGCATGGAACTCTTTGCCCGGAATGCGGCCAGTGGAGTAAACGCGGTCCACAGCTGCAACAAACGAAGAAATTGCATTTTACTCACTTTCTTATTAGGCTATTCGAAACAAGGTTTACCTTCATCGATTAGCAATGCGCAAAGTGGAAACTCGGCGGACAGGCGCTGGCGCTCCTCGTCCAAATCCGCCAGGAACTTCTGGGCCATCTCATTGAGACGCGGCTGACGGTCATGGAAAGCTGGTTTTTCTGTAACCTCGGCAGTTCCCTCCATTTTATCAGCTTTTTTTTTATTCTTCAAATCTTACGAATCTCGGAAAACTGAATGTTTAATAGTGACCAACTTGACAGTATGATTGTCAAACGTATTCAAAGCGAAGGATGACAAACTACACGCATACTATGCTATTTTTTTTTTTTTTTAATTAGATTGAATTTAAGTCTTTCAAATTTTGGGTTAGTTTAGATTTTTGTAAACCAAAATCTCGGATGGTTATTAGTACAATTTCCTGTTTATTTATAATAATAATACCCTTGCAGGGTATTATAATTTCAGTCATTTGCAACGCAGTGAAGGAATCATCTTCGATAAACATGACAATTTTAATGAAATCCAAAATGTATCCAGGATACAAAACCTCTGATGACCCCCAGCTTTCAAACACCTCACAAGTCCCATATATTTGTAGACCTGTGTATTGTGTATCCTTTTTTAGTGCTCCTATGGAAAACCTAAAGCACCGCTAGCATAAGCGGTGTCAAAATGAAACCATATATTATACATTTTATATAATTTATTAAATAATAGAACATTTCTATGTATTTGATACAAAACGTCATCAGTACAGATATGCAGTAAGGATATACAAAGAGATAGATGCAAAATGTGTAGATACAAATGCTTATCTATGGATATGTCGGATTGCTTCTTCGTAGACATAATATTTAATACCGGAATGTGCCGTGAAAACACCTAAGAGAGTAACTGCAAAATTTATACAACAAATTAAACAAAAAAAATAATATATATAAACAAAACAAAGATTGAAAATTTGTTTGGTATAATCGACAGCTGAACAAGACCAAAAGCGGAATGTGCAATTACAGCGAAGGAATGGTGGAGTGGTGGGAGTGAGGAGTTACTTACAGCTACAAAGTACTAAGCTTGATAATAAGTTATTGCAATTGTAATTTATAATTATTATAAATATTTGCGGGCATTATTTGTTTAACTAATTGGCTCGAATGGTTCGATTTTTGTTCATATTGGTCAACATCAACGAAATATATGAAGTCAGCAGGTCGTCCATCTTGTAGCCAAGCGACGTCTCACACAGCAGTTTCGAGCCCCGAACCAGATTGCCGATTGTCATGTGGAAATATGTATTGCCAGACGACCAGTTCGAGATGCGTGTAAAGGGATGCGTGACCAAAATGTCCTGTAAATAAATATAAAAAAAAATTATATTACATTTTGTTTATATTTTTGTTAAATTTCTCAATAGTTAAAGGAGTCGGGAGGTAAGAAAATGTCAAAAACGTTATCATATATGTTTCTAATATAATAGGAAAGAGATTAATAAATATTTATGATATTTTCGACAATATCCGATATTTCTTTTCAAAAGGCAAAAAGTGCCAAGATACATTTTTTCACAATAAATATTTCGTTTTATTCCTTTATTTTGTATAAGTTTACCGGTAAGCTATTTGATCTTGAGTTTTAAAAAATATTTCACCATTAATATATATATTTTTATTGCTTAAGAAATTTATTCAAGTTAAATAATATTATAAAAATATATTATGATAATTAGTAATTATTACAAGTTTCTTACCTTGGTCACTGGATGTATAAGACTCACGCCGTGTTTGTTAATGGCGATCAATAGCATTTCAGGATAGTTGGGTTCGGTGGTTTGTTTAACCTCGAAGAAAGCGGAGCCAAAGGTTGGCCATCTGTGATAATTAAACATAAACTAATTGAAAAACAAAAGCACTTCTAAGACTTTAAAGACAGCGCACCTGTATACAATCTTAAGGAAAGCCACCTTGGCATCTTCGGAAGTCATGCCACCGTCCTGGTTATAAGAGGCCACAATCAAGCGCTTCCATTCGCTAGTGCTCTGCATCTTCATGATGTCGGAAGGTATTAGTTCCCTCAACATTTGCCTGAAAATGGAAAAATAATGATAAATCAAGAGTAAATAAAAGAAAATATGAGCTTACGGTATTGCTTGAAGCTCCTGTTTGTTCTCCCCGAAGCGCACACGGAATACCAGGGCAGCCAGCTTGGATGCCTCCTCCCGCGAACACTTGTGGTAGCCGCGCAATAGCTTCGGCAATTCCTGATGATAGTGGAAGATAAGATCGGCATTGCGATCCTTGCCCGGCACTGTGTTCGTCCAAAGCTTCTTCATGAAGAAGACCTGGTAAGTGAACTGCGGATTGGCCCCATCACGTATGGGTCGCGCCTTCTTTATCCAATCCGTTAAGTGACGCACGAAATCAAAGAAGAAATCGCCCTCGGGCACCGATATAACCTTGTCGGCAATCTTTACAAACAGGGAGAAGCCCTCGCTGGTGCGCAACGACAGGCGTTGAGAGATGTTATTGCAAAAGTCCTTGGCTCTGGTGGAGCTGTCCACCTCGAAGGCCTCGTCTGTATCGTCCGGAAAGTAGACTTTATGGAATATTTGTGTGGTCTTGTGCTGTATGGCCTCCACCTCCACCTGGTGCGGTGGATACTTGCGTTGTCCATGGCGTATGGTTTTTTGCAATCGATGCATTGAGTCCTTGAAATTATTAGTAACAATATAACAGTATATTAAGAAATATCACACTCATTATTTAAAAAAAAAACATTTACCTGCGAAATGGGATGTCGCCGGCTGCGCAGGAAGAGCAACAGTTCCTTGAGCAAGCCCTGTGAGCAAGCAAACAGACCCGTGGCCAGCCACATCAGCTCCCAGCCACGCTCTTCGGACATACGATTGCGGTTGTCGGTCAGCTGCTTCATCAGCTGACAGTAGATTTCATCACGCAGAATTTCGTGCTTGAGAGGTCCGTCAAAGATGTGGTCGGTAATCTCGTTGCCCATCCGCGGCCGCTTTGAGGGCAGATCTCCCATGTACTTCAGTATGGCGGCAAAGGCGAAGCAGGCCTCCTCCGCCAACTCTTCTTTGCTTTGTAACTTTCGCAGCAACGGCGCTTTGATAGGATCCCTTGCATAGCGCCACAGCTCTTCGCTCCGCTTCGAACTCAACGTTAGAGTCTTCGACATTGTGCGCTTGGGTGGCAGCCGGAAGTGATCCAGAGCATATTCCATTAGCGTGTGCGGTCGATCCCTGGCTTCAACCACGCCACCGTTCGATGCCATACTTAGGCGTCGTCCATGATGCGCCTCGTCGATGTTGAACAGAGCCAGAATATCCTGCGGCGGTTTGCTCAGCGTCGGCAGCACATACACCGTCTCGGCGGGGAAATCTCCACGTTCTTGCGACCGATCGCAGCGTCCTATGCACCAGCCGTTGTTAAGTACAGATTCTCCACAAGATTCATCCTCGAGAATAATGAGGTCACCCTTGAAAAAGGACAGAAAACTCGTGCCATCCGAAGGAGCGCGATAGTCCTGTAGGGCAATGACGAATTTTGAACTGGAAACACAAGGAAAGAAATCAAATATTATATAAAGAAATATCAATAATTAAATAATTATATAGTTTCAGACCCTCTCGTCCTCTAACTCTTTACTTACCGCTTTTTCAGGCCATCCAGGAAATATACAACGAGATCCCGAATATCCTCAGCATTGGGACTTTGGAATGTAAACTCTTCGCCACGCACCGTTGACAGACTAAAGGTTTGGGTAAACACCTTGTTGGTCTTCTGGCTGGAAACGGCGGTTATCTCGGGGAAGCTTAGTTCCAAAAGGACCTGCTCCTGATCGTCCACCACATAGACGCCCGTCCAGTTGACCGCTATGATGACGTCGTTTTTGGGCAGATTTGGACCCGAGTTGCGATAGGCCTCATAGAAGCGAGAAAATAGAAGTGGCCACTTGTATTTGGCATAGCTGACGATGTCCTCCTTGATCTTGAGCGGTGCAATCTTGTCCTTGACATAGTAGGACTTCTTGTAGGCCTGCAGAACCAAAGCGGCCCAACGTTCGATGGCCTTGTCAACTCCGCTGAGACAAAAGTCGGGTATGAAGTTGGGCAGCAGGGTAAACAAGCGCTCCATGGACATGTCGGTGCCGTATTCGATAAAGTATTGTTGCGCCGCAATCATGGCCAGGTCCTCCTCCTTGTCGCAGCGATATTCGCCGAACTTGACGCCCCTCACCACTTGTTGGTAAATCAGGTTGGTGGCCACCTGATCGTGCGTGGGCTCGTGCCAAGGGGCGAAGATCTCCTTGCGGAAGAAGAGCCGCCAGGGGGCATTGCGCTCCTGGGCACCCTGCTCCTTGGCATACTGTTCGCACTGGGAAATTGCGTCCATGACGTGGTCGCCGCCACTCCCCAAGGAGCTAACTTTGTCAAACAAAGCTATGTACAGCGAGAATCCAAACTGATCTTTTAGGGTTATCTTGTCCGACAGTTGATTGCACAGCTCCCGGGCCGTGGTCGCTGAATCGGCCAGCAGGGTCTTCGTGTTGCCGTCCATAAAGGTGATGGGCAGCATGATGGGCTTCTTTGACTTGGTGGCCTGCAATTCCAGCCAAGAAGGTGGCTGATTGCGAGTTCCATTGTTAAAGGTTCGCTTAAGGCGCTCCTCGCAGTACGGCGCATATCCGGGGGGACCTTCGCGTATAAAGGCTCTCAGATAATTTACGAACTTCTCCGATGGGGCAAAGCAGCCCACGCACAGAGAGAGGAGAATCCAGCCCCTGGCATGTGATGATTTCAGTGGATTGTTAGACAGCTGCTTGCAGATTTGGCAGTAGATTTCGTCCCTCAATTCGGCTCGTAGGATGCCATGGCCGATGATGAAGTGTAGCTTCTCCAGGTTCGATGTGGGGCGAGACTGGAGCCATGACTGGTAGCTATCCGCGGTGTACTCATCGTCCTGCAGCCGCCGGCGCACATCCTCACCCAGTTTGTTTTTTCGCTTTAGAGTTAGCGATACAAGTTTGTGGCGAATTGAGCGTGGCTTTTGCTTCAGGAAGGCGTCAGGATCCAGGCCCATGAGTTGAGCCTCTTGGAATTCCTGAATGAAATGATTAAAGGTAAGGATTTAAGTGAAACGTTAGAAATTTCAGTCTAGTCAACTAACTCACCTTACTCCTTATGAAATTGCGACCCAGTGTGGCCGTCACCTTGGACATCACCGAGGTTGTATCCATTCGGTCCATTGTATGATATTTCGGTTCGGGCATGTCGCCGGTAAACCTGAGGATGGTTATCCACAGGGCTTGAGCAGCAAGTTGGTCGCCTTGCGTATGCAGCGGCAGCAGGGGATGTTTCAGGGCCTTCTTCGCATACTGATGATTCACATTGCCCTGGAAGTAGGTGGCGGCGAATTTCTGAAACTTGAACTCCGACAGGTCCTCCTCATCTTCGGAGATGTGTATGGGAGCAATGATGTCCTCCTGGTTAACGTTCTGAGCATGGGGCAGGTCATTGAACACCGAGGTCTCCCTGCCACCATGAGGAGTGGGAGCATCGCTGCTGGAATCTGGCAGAAAGTCGAACATGGCCTCAACCAGTTTGCCATCGTCCACTGGTTCCTCCTGCTTGCGGGCCGCATCGTTGATAATGTTCATTTTGACTTCCACGCGACGTCGATCCTCCATTTGCTCCTGCAACTCTCGCCGCTCCAGTTCGTGCAACCTATCCCGGTAATGCTGCTCTGCTATTTCCCGAGCATGTTTGTTGCCGCGATGCAGCAATTCCTGCTCTTCCAGCTTGCGCAACTGCAGAACCTCTGCAAACTGTTTGTGCTCGAGACGCAGCTTTCGATATCGACGCACGGCGATCATGCGTCGAACATGTGACTGGATCTTGATAACTGCCCACATCTTGTGGCCGTACTCGCGCCTCACCAAATAGCCTCGGGCATGGGCTTGCAGGCCAACAATGTGGCCTCGCAAGTGGCGGAATCGATGGGATAAAACGCGGGAACGGATCAATGCCTGCAGGCGCATATAGCCCACTCGCATATTCCGGTAGCGTTTGCGCTGGGCATAGCCCTTCCAGAATCTCTGCACGGTAACGACCGCGGCTCGCAGTCGGAGAAACCGCCTGCGATACACCCAACCCCGAATGCTGCGTTGAAGTATGAGAATCTTACGCGTAAGCACACGATCTCTCTCCTGCTCCAAGAACAAATCGTGGGCATCCTTCAGAAAGACCTTTGTGTGACCCAGCTGATAGTCGGACTTGCCAAGAACGATTGCACAAATTCGGGAAGTGGCCGCCTGGCAATCGGTGCGATGGGCTGGCGGCACTCCGGGTATGAGGAAACGGTATCGCTCCACAAATTCGCGGAATCCATGACGGATGGGATAGCCGGCGCGCCGGATTCGAATGGTTTCCATCATACCCGAATAGCGCAACTGACGGCAACACAGTCCCCGATCGAACATCATCGGTTTCTTTAGCTCGTTGGGCTTAATGCAGCGAATGAAGAAAGGCTGGCAACTGCACAGCGTTTTCATCAGAGCGTCGAGCGATTTTCGAAACTGTGTGGAGAGCGTCGGCGTTCGCTTTCTGGTCTCCGCACCCATCTCGATGTCCTGGGCGAAAATTTGACGCAGGAACTTGTTGCCACTCTGGCTAACCAGATGCAGCAAGTCCGGACTAAAGGTGTCTCGGTTCTTGTCCAGGAATCCACGAGTGTCATAGAAGACCACGCCGGCAAAGTGATTCAGTCCGAAGCTGGTGTTGATATCCGACTTTGGCTTCAAGTAGTTCTTGTGCGCTCCGTGCGTCTTGTGTAATTTGGCCAACATGGTTGTGTCCGTGCCCTTGGGAAAGCGAGCCTCCTCGTCTATCAGGGCCATAATGTTCAACTGCTTGATGGCTATCAGATCGAGGGCATCCTGGTTGTCCACGAACTCGATGTGCTGCCAGTTGATGGCCTCGTGATTGTACTCCTCCTGCTCTAGCTTAAAAATGTGCTGCACGAAGAACTGCTGTAGATTTTCGTTGGCATAGTTGATGCAGAACTGCTCGAAACTGTTCTGGTCAAAGTTTTCAAAGCCAAAAATGTCAAGCACACCGATGGCATTCCGCGATGTTCCGCGCGGCTTAAAAATCGCCGTATTTATCTTTCGCACAATGTGTATGAACAGTCGTCCGTAGATGCCCTTGACAAAGGCATCGCGCACATCCACAGATTGATCCCGCGACAATGTCGATACCACAGTCTCGCCATGGGCGAAAAGTGTGCGTCGTGTCAGGGCATCGATCAGCGGTTGTATGGGCAGTCCCAGAAGTCCGGCCACACGCTCCACATTTATGTGCTCCGGTATTTCGGTGGCATCCAGATTATCCACCACCGTTGCCTTGTACTTGATATTTCCACAATGCAGCAGGGCAGCCAGTAACTTGATAATCTCCCAAATTTCCTGATCGGAGAAGAGCAAAACTTTCATTGCGGAACGAATGTCGGAGAATTCGGCAGCATCGTCACGGCCCTCACAGGTTATACTGTTGCCACCAGTCAGATATCTACGTTAATTATTAATTAATTGATTAAATTTTTACAAAATTTAAGGAATATACGTACTTGTAATCCGCTGCCATGCCCAGATCGAGACGACTCTTCTCCTCGGACGATAGACCAGCCAAAATGCAATAAAACACATGATAGTTGCGTTCGCTATGATTTTGGGAAACAATGCGCGACTTCTCCAACAGATATTGTTCGATTTTGGCTCCTTCGATAACACCATTTGCACTAAAGTGTATATCTATGTACTTTCCAAACCTGTTGAAG
The DNA here is from genome assembly GCA_008042585.1 of Drosophila punjabiensis. Lineage (NCBI taxonomy): Eukaryota > Metazoa > Arthropoda > Insecta > Diptera > Drosophilidae > Drosophila > Drosophila punjabiensis. The sequence continues at coordinate 8,323 of VNJR01001688.1, forward strand.
CATTTACTTGTTTAAATGTTTATAGAAATTTATATCATTTTATTTACCGAGAAGAATTATCATTACGTATGGTCTTGGCATTGCCAAAGGCTTCCAGTATGGGATTCGCCTCCAGGATCTGCTGCTCGATCCACGAATGCTTGCCACTGATGGCAGCCAGATATTGCAGTATTAGCTTTGTGCTCTCAGTTTTCCCAGCCCCCGACTCGCCAGATATCACGATGCATTGATCCTGGCGGTACCGCTTCATGTGCGCATACGCATTGTCACCGATCGCAAAGATGTGCGGCGGCAATTCCCCAATTTTACGCTCCTTGTAGAGCTTGATCTGGTCGGCCGTGTAAATGGGCAGGATCTGATAAGGATTAACGGCAACCAATATGGAGCCGGTGTATGTCTGAAATGATGATAACAATAAGGTAAGTATACATTACAGTATTTCAAAATCTTCTCAATATCGAAAGCATGTTAATTATATTTTTTTTAAGAAAATTTTAAAACAAAATTGATCTGAGTGCAAGAAATTGAAATATGGTTACAGAATTGGGAAGCCCCTTGTTTTAAAATCTATAAAAATTTTTGCTTGGTCATGGCCAAATTGACTCGCCTGGTAATGCTGATCAATACTACATTTAATAGTGAAGAAAATTTTTCAACAGAGCTGTTAAAACATTTGCTGTTTACGTCGGAAGAAGATATTTTTCTTAAACTTCCATTGTAAGTTAATACCCATAAGTTTTGTAACTGGGACACGATATCAAAAAAAAACATCAATATATCAATATCAATATTACTGATAGACCCTTCAATGTGAATGTCTAAGATAAGAAAATGATATCGCAATAGAAATATTTAGTTATTTACCAAAATCTCAGATTATTTATAAAATAACTTTCTGTACTTTACTTACATATATCAGATTCTCCTTGTAGCGTATAAGCAGATTCCGCAAAATTCCAGCCTCATGCAGATCGCCCAGGGATATCATGTCCTCCACACCCTGCACGGAGGACGCGTGCATGGCCTTGATCCGGCGTTCAGGGGCCAGCCATACCTCGTCACCATCATCGTCGCGCACCTGGATGCGTCGACCCTCTGCGGAGATGACACGTGCTCCAATGGCCACATCGAATTCTCGCCCCGAGGCGGGCTCTATCCAGATGTAGTCACCCTGTAAACATGAATATGTACCGTAATTTACAATTCTTAAACATTTTGTTTTTTGTTTAACATTTTAACGATTTTAGAATTTGACATTCAGTTCTTTACGAGGCTGCCACTGCCGCATTCGGTTGCCATGGACATGGGGGCCATAAAAACTTTTCATTATTTGTTGTAAGAATCACTTGAGCGGAACGTAAAAAATAGTGATACCAGGGACAGACGTAGGCCATTCAGGTACAGTGGTTGCTGGATATATGTTTGTACATTTATAAAAAAAAATTGATTTTATGGTTTAGCAAGAAGGGAAGCTTTGGCTTTTAGAAATATATTAAAACCTATGAATTAAATATGTTTTTTGTAATGTAATTCAAACTCTTACAGACATAACGTTGAAATATCTCCATTAAATACCTTTAATATTTAATATTCTTAATATAATATCTAACAGAATTTCTATAACCAACTTAATAGCGTTGTAACTATTAAATTAATATTATTAATTATTATTATTAAATATTCAAGCTATTTAATAGATTTATTTCAACGTTATTTCAGAATTTTTGAACTAAATTTAGTACATAAATTTTATAAATATTTCCAATATATCTAACAACCACTGTACCCAAGAGAGATGGTGGGGTTTAAGTGAAGCATGGCTTACACACACATACCACCGGAGAATGAAACTTCCGCTCGGTGCTACTAGCTAGTTAGTTAATGTTCGGAGCAAGAGAGATGGGACACCTCGATAGGGAATAATGATCACACTCTTTCGGGTAAAATGCAGAGTCCTCTCGTTATTACAGGTACTTACACGTGTTACAATCACCATATTCGTCCTCCTTCATTTACTGCTCCTGGGTTGGCATCCAAATACAAAAGCCCGGTTGCTCTGCGATGCTGCTGCTTCTCGTATTATTTTCTGTTCCAAAAGAGAACAAGTGGTTAGAGTTAGACATGGAGCCACAATAACAAAATCAAGTTAGCGCCTCTGGCAGTTAAAACCGGCTTTGGAATAAAAAAAAAATTAAGGTGAAGTTTACGGTAAATTGAAAGAATTCACAACTTGTCGCTGTCTTCGCTGTGGTCCGCCGTCTTATTGTCGCTGCTGCTGTTGGTGTTTGGGTCTGGACTGTCTCTCTTCCCAGCTTGAGGTAAACGTCTTTCTTTTACCATTTGGCAAACGCACTCTCATTCACTAAGAGCCCCCCAACTAAACTGGCAACTCATTAACAAAACCCCAATAAAAAATTAGTCATCAGTCTCTCAGCACATCCATAAAAATCATACTTTCGATACTTCTTTTCTTCTTCTACTCGGGCTAGGGAAACCGAACCCGAGCTAACCTCTACGTGACTGTCGATCTTTCAAAATATAAATATGTAAGGCTTTAGCCTTTAGACATGCAAAAAAGGCCATCGCGACATTTTCACTTTTAACTCTTCAGTCAAAATAAAACGTTTGAATGCGAGAACCACCTGGAAAAAGCGGGCTTAACACTAAATCGATGGTCTCAATGAACGTTTTTGTTATGCAAATTATTTGGATTTCATTTAAAAAATTTACTTTCATTACATTATAAGGCAAGGTAGACATTTTAACATTATTTTTAGTTAGGCTAGAGAAAACTTGCCCATATCACAGTGACAATTGCAAATAATAAATTAAAGTTTGATAGCGTTTATGGATTATATATGGAGTAAATAAGGGGTGTTGGTAAACAAATAAAAATTATAATAATAAACAAGCAAAAAATACGGAAAAACGTTTACAAGTTTCGTTTAATCTTGTAACCTGAGTATTTTAATTAAACATATAAATATAGTTATATTTAAAAAAAAATCAACTTGTTTTTAATTCTTTCAAACCAACTTTTAACAAATTTATATGAATCATTTTGAAGTTAAAGTCGAAGTAGTCAGTTCAGTAATTAATAATTAAATTATTGTGTCACTTTGTATTGTGATTTATATTAAAGTTAAATTGTTCAAAAGATAAAATCCTGTAAAAAAGAAGTTCTTTTATTCCCGCCACTGCAACTTAAACTGATTCATTGCGGCTTTGCAATGGCATCAATATCTGGATCAACTTAATAACAGAACTGCTTTTTTTTAAAGCTAGCCATGAATCAGAATTTAAAGCTGGGCGTCATTTCTCAGTCGGTTGCCAGCCAAACCGACTTTCAATTGGACACCCCATCCATCATTTAACACATGGACTAACGACAACGGCAGAAGAAGTATCAGGTAATGTATAGTTACTCATTTCGAGGTGTCCCTCCTCCTCCTGCTCTCGCCGCAATTGCAACATGCCAGCCACCAAAAAAAAGCAGCAACCAAATTTAGTGGCACACCGAGTGAGCCGGCGGCAAGTACATACACCCATACATACACAGGTATACCAGTCTGGTTACGCTCTGCCGGTTAAAATACAAGTCTAATGCACACGGAAACCGATCCAAAGTCAAACTAGAGTTCTCACTTATACATCTCTACATGGCAACGTGAATCGTTGGTTAGAGTTCAACCATTTAGTTGATACATACAAACAGTGAGTATTGAATAATTAAATATATCTTCCAAAAGGAGGTAGTGGGGAAATACTGGTATATACTCCGACTTTACTAATAAAGAATATTAGTAACAATTATAGATTTTCATTTTAAACTATTAAAAAAGAATCATTTTAGTCAAGAACACCAGTGGGCACATATTTTCTCTTTGAGCTATTAATAGAAATTTAATATTTTAATTTGAAAAAATTAAAAAAGAATCACTTTAGTCAAGAACACCAGTGGGCACATATTTTTTCTTTGAGCTCCCCGCACTTTGTTATTTATGTGCCGCTCTCTCGAGAATACAAAAACAATGATCTTCGCATCAAAAATATATAATATATATTAATATAATTAGCCTTTAAAGTGCTTTTTCGTTCATATTATAGTTACTCTTTTGGGCACACTTGTAGATAATATGAAGATATGATGTAGATAACATGAATTTACTATGAATTAACTCGCCGTTCTGCTGATTTTACCTTATTTGTTCAATACGTACTCTTACATTTCCAAGATATGTAGATAATACAATTTATAAAATATATATATTGAAAGTTGGTTTAGATTTTAATTTAGCAAGACTACTTTAAGAGACCACTGTGACTATACACACAGTCATAACCGAATTATTTAAAGCTGATTGCTTAATAATGCTGCTATTATCAGCGACCCTTGAGTGCAGGTAGAGATAAGCATTAAACAAGGTGTAAATTTCAGGTGTGCATACATACATTGATATATATATGTACATATATGTATCTCTGGGCATGACTAAAATATTAATGCTCGTCTAAGAATTTCGTCTTAAGAGATTTCAGACTGTGGGGCATCCAATGACACACTGTTCAATAGTGGCTAGTGGCACGTATCTCAGTGCAAGCGGGAGCGCGGGCAAAGAGCAGCACGTGAGTGAGGGTTTTGAGTGAGTTTTGTGTTTCAAGAGTTCATCGAGAGTCATTAGTGAAAGTTCATGTGTGGTTTGCCACGTAAAATTGCGGTGCTAATGCCATCAACTATATACAATACAATGTTTATGTACCTATGCACATGCTGATGTAAATAAAGCAATATTGCAAAAGCAGTTTTTATTTGGTTTTTCGCAATTTTTACTTTGACATTTGACTTCAGTGCTTTTGGCGTTACATGAGCGATCTGTGCAACACCGGCAACAAGACAAGCACAATATAATAAAGGAGATAAATTATAAAAGATTTAATATAAATTTTGTAAAAACTACATTTGTAATAAAACTTGACTACATATTTTTTACATGTTTAAAAATTAAAAATTTCCGACGCTTTCCATGCTAGTCAAAGATCTTAAAAGATGTTTTAAAAACAAGCTCTATACTCACAAATGAAAGCTATGCAAAAGAATTATGTTCATTTTTTATTTTACGATGAATTTAGAGAAAACCTTTAAAAAAAAAAATAATAAAGTTTCACCAAACAAACAGAAAGTCGCGAAAGCCTCCAACAACAACAACAACAACAATAACAAATGAGCCACACAAACACAACATTGTGGAACCTAACAGCCCGAATGGAAGCGCAAAAAAGGTTGCGATGGGAGAAGAAACAAACCCAAGCCCAGACCCCAAAACCGGCTAATGAAAAGCGTTTATATGAAAAAGGGTTTTCCAATTGTCCACACACACGAAATGTCCCGTTGTGCAACCGCAGCAAAAATAACAAACCGGACAAACAAGTGTTGTTGTCAATAGGAGAATTCTTGGCCGCTGGAACCTGGTTCAAGCTCAAGGAGAGAGAGGCAGACAGAGAGAGAGAGAGTGAGAGCAGAAGAACGAGCAACAGGCGGGTGGGAAAGGGAAGGGAAGGGGCTCGCGGCTCGCACCCATTGAATTTGTTGCACTGAGCCGCTCTTTACGCATGACTCTGTCCCGCTCGCTCTTCAGCCATTCGGCAGGTGTCTATTATGGTATCCGTGTGTGTGCATGTGTGCGCGAGAGAGTGGCCGTGGCCTGTGCATGTTAGTACCGTTCTAGCCAACGAAACCTGAAGCGTAGCTATAATTTGGTCAGTCGCTTAAAGCAATAAAAATGCATTGGAGCCACGTCTTCGTCTCAAGAAAATAAAATCAATGATAATTAAAATGAGACAGTGGGATGATGTTTCAGGTGACCCTTGTCATTATCTCTTGTTTGTTGGCTTTTCTAGCTTCACACTCACACAAACCGACCCGACTTCCAGGGTTATTGCACTCTTTTTTTTCCAATCACTCTATCTTTTTTTTTTCGTTTGCCCCAGAATATTGCACTCTCCGTTTGGGCAGGAAACTGAACTTATTTTGCTTTTAATTAACACTTTGGCGACTGGGAAATGAACCCGACGAAAGCGGGACATTCTTTTTTTGAAAACAGGTTACATAAATAGGTCACGCACCAACGATCGCAGGAAAATGCAGCGCACCGATTGCTCTCTATTTAGTCCCTTTGGGCAGTCAAGCAACAGGTTAATAAAGTGGCTTAGACTTTTTGCATTGTGACTTTTGTATCTGCTGGCTTCCTTGCCTCAGTTCACACTATAACTTACACCGAAAAAGAACCGAATACGCCGAATACGAAAACCGAATACGAATAAGAAACGAAACACTAGATCAGTGCTGCCAACTCGGGTCGCAGCAGAGCTTAACTAGCTTTTGAAAAAACCGATAAAAAGCCAAATGACTTCGATGGTAGCTAAACCAAATCAAGGGTAGATAACAATTTACGATTTATTTCCTGCTCTACTTTTATTTATTCTTAGATTACTATTATTATTATTAACTATAGACCGGATGCAATAACAAAACAAATGCAGTGATTATTCTCTCTTTTTCCGCACAACCGCCTTCGTTGAGTGTAATTTTGAACTGCAATTTTTTTTAACTACAGGTGTCAAACTATCGATTGCACTCGATAGTATCGATTATTCAGCTTGCACCATCGATAGTTGAGAAACTGACTTTGTACTACGCTATTTATTATTATTATTACAATGCGCGCAAGTAACAATTTAAACATTTAACATTTGACAATTTAAAAATTATTTATAAAAATTGATCTATAAAAATGTATTATACTTGTTCTCCCACAAGCGCCAACTCAATTCCTAACTTAGAAAATTTCCGAAGCTATAGCAGCACCAGCCCTAACTTTTTAATATGTATACTATATCTTAAGATCAGTTGAAATTATTTGTATATTATTTATAATTTCATTATTTTTTGTTTGTTTTGAAGAAAAAATCTTTATATTCAATTTTTCTGATGTTGCCAGATAAAAATTTATATCTTACATTAGAGAAACTTCCCAAGGATCTATGTATCTTTAGAACTATTTCTGTTCCTCGAAGAAAAATGAACAGTTTTCTACAAATTCCCAGCCCTTGTCAAAGATTTATAATTTCTTAACGACTTTCGTAGCTCAATCTCAATATGGCAAAATCTACTCGATGATCGAGGAAACTATAAAAAACTTGAGAATCTCTTATTTACGAACTCTAGCTGAGCATTTTAAGATACTATAATTCGTGACGCTCCGTTCTTCTTATGCGTGTTATCAGCGGAGAGATTGTGACATAGGCCGGCAGAGATAGTTTTTATCAATAGTTCATGTTTATTGAAAGTTTCTTTTTCGTTTGGGTGGTCTGAGTGTAAGCGCATGCTCCGCATGTGGGCAGCAAATACAAAATGTTGTTTCGTGTGTCTTTACAATGTAATAAGAATATATGTGGTTTTGGATTTTGGGGAGTTAGCAGAACTTCCAACGGTTTCCGCACTCGTTGCACATGACGAAGGTGGTCATGGGCTCGTCGGCGGATCGGGTCTGCAGCTGGTTGTAGGTGCAGTTGCGCTTCTTGCACTTGGCGCACTTGAGGAGATCTGTCTTGGTGCCCTGCACGGTGGCCAGTTGGGCATCGTTGATGGCCTCCTTGACGAACTTCTCGCGCAGCTTCTTCATCTCATCGCTGGCCATCTCTTCGGGCGTCATCTTCGCCAGCTGCTTGGCAGAAACAGCGCCGCACATAAAGTTTCCCCGAAGGCCTGGATTCTTTGGATCCTTGAGGTTTGCCACGCGCGACCTAATGCGATTTTTGTACTTCATATCAGTGTTCTTGAACTCGGCATAAATGGCGTCCTCGAGTTCGGCGGCCATCTCCTCTGGCTCGCCGCAGCCCTCGGGCACCTCGCCAATCTTAAGCGCAGTGGCCAGCATTTCGCGGCACTTCAGACGAACCGCATCCGTCATACCACCGGAGGGGAAAGAGGTCTGTGACGACGAGGGCTTCTTCTCCTCGCGCTTATCCTTCGACGAGCTACTGCTACTGCTGCCCGACTTGCTGTCCTTGCTAGAGGAGGATGACTTGGCGGCGCTCGAGGGTTTTGCCGCACTGCTGTTGCTGTTCGACGAGCCATCCTTGCCGGCTGAGTTGTGGTTAGGCGTTACCGGTGCCGGGCTGGCCAAGAAGCGCTTCCAGTTCTTGATCAGAGTCTTGGCCAGCGCGATTACCTCGTCGTCCTTGCTGCTCTTCCGTAGCTCGTTCACCGTCATGCCGATGCGCGTCTTGGTCAGTATGTCCAAGTTGATATTAAGCGTCTGCAGTGTTTTCAGCAAGTCCAATGCCTGATCTTGTCCCTGTTGGGAGGGAAAACAAAGGAGTTACTTGATTATGTACAGCTCCCGCCCATTTGCAGTCGGATCCCGGCGTCCCAACTCACTGAGCCATCACTCGAAGTCGATATCTTGTCCATCTTCTTCTTAATCCGGAAAACTTCGTCCTCAACGCTCATTTTGGTCGCCTGAATGTGCTGGGTAAACAAGGTAACAGAACAGAGGTTAGGTTACCTTTCATGTTGCCATCCGCTTAAAGAACTAAATCGTATGTTATGTTATGCCGAGATTTAGTAATTACCTTTTTCCCTCCAATAAAAGTTGTTTACTATTTTTTCTTCCGTTCTGTATTCGCAGAACAGTAGTGCTGCAAAACAGTGTTGCCAGATGCAAATTTTGACTTTTATCCTAAAAAATCCCAAAAAATTTATAATGTAAAAAATTAAATTAAATAATGATCGACATTGGTATTCATTCGATTTTATTATTCATAGTTTTCATTCTTATCCGCAAATTTAATATAATTACTACATTTATTCCCACTAACTTGTTTGGTGTTACCATATGGCGGCTTCCATAGAAATACCAAAGCTTGATCAACACTGTGTACCATAAAATTGCCGTCGATAACTTCGCATGAAAATGGAACGGTGGGAAAAGAAGCACTGAGAAAAATTGTTATATTATCCTTTTTGTTTTTTGAGTATTATAATTTTAATATTGGGTATATATGAAATCATGATCAACAGTCGAGATGATCTGACTATGTCCGTCTTTTCGTTTCTACACAAACTAATCACTCATTTTTAAAGTTGTCTGACTGAAACAGTCTTCTATGTTCATTTTGAATTTTGGTTTTAATAATTAGAATTAAAAATATTATAAATTATATTATTTTGACATATTTTCATCTACTCTAATGTATGTGCATTTTGCATTATTTCAGAATTTCGATTTTAAATATAGAGGAAAATGTAAATCAGTAAATGTAAACAGTGATTATTATATAATACAATATGAAGTTGAAATTGCTTCGTTTTCCTTCAATATACATAGAATTACTTTTATGATTTTAATAAAAAAAAAAAATATTTTAAATGAGATGTACCTATATGTTTATAATGTTAAAATATTAGCATACCCAATTAAATATATATCCTTCCAGATTTTCTTTTCATTTTACAAAAATTCGTAATATTCCAATTTCAGATTGCAAGGGTATACAAACTTCGACCTGTCGCTTCTTTTCTTTGTGTTCATTTATTTAGCTAATTTAATTTAAGGAAATTTAATAAATAAATAAATATTTAATCTATGAGTCAAATACCCGCATACCTAAAATCGATATTAGTAAATTAATTCTCCGCCATATTTTTCCTCGATTTGATTATTTATTTAAGCTTCTGGTTCCATTTTTCACCGTTTCATTTGAAATTCTCCGCGAAACTGAGAAATGGAGCGATAACTTCCAGGGATGGAAAGAGGACAATTCAACCGCAATCGCCCGGTTTCCTTTCTTCTACTTTTCTGCATAGAGTTTGCGCGACGTCCGGAAATTCTTGTGAAAGTTTAAATAGTAAGTGTTAGTTAATAAGGAAGTGCTATTTCTGTACAAAAACGAGGTGAGTGGAACAATTTATAAATCGTGCAACAAAGTTTTTGAAGGATATGCCTTAGTACACTACAAATGAAGAAAAAGAAAACATTTTTTGCCATTTAAGAACTTATTTAACTCAGTAGTTGTGTTTAATAGAATACAAAGAAAGTGAATATAACATTTTATTACCGGCCTAGTGCATTCTTTTCTCCTTTAAAAAACACGTTTTCATTAACAATTGTTCAAGTGCAGAAAATTCCGCAAATCCATAAAACTTTATTCGTCTCCTCTTTGCATTAAATTCGCCTGTCATCCATTTTTGTCTTTGCTTTAGCAGTCACCGTTATACTTTAGGGTTGTCGAAGCGCCAAAACAAGCTGGAGATCAAGTTTGCCTGTAGTTGGTAATATTTTTTAGAGTTGATGGCAACCCTGATGCTCGCTTTTTTTTTTTGCCAATTCTAATTCCTTTGCTTCTTCGTTCATTTCAGTAGATTTTTCGAGTGGTAAAGGCGTTGCAAGGAGAAGTCTCAACCCGATTGTGGAAATTTGTCTGTAACTTTTATAGCCGGTGAGTAAAAAATGCAATTTATTCAGTGTTAACAAACATTACATAAAATGTATATAGTCCCAAGTTTCTGGTTAAATTTGTCTTAAGGTTTTGTATTTCTAAAGAACTATGTTTCTTTTATCATAAATTCATCAAAATTGAGATCATTTATTCGGTTTCCAGCTGCATTTTTCGTGTCCCTTATTCCCGCTCATTCGCGAATCCGCGTGTGTATCGACGCATCTCGAAGTTTTGTTTCTCTCTTTGCTTTATTATTTTTGTTTTTTTAACATCATTCGAGTTTTGTTCATAATAATTTATTTAAAATTGATATCATTCAATTGGTTTCCAGGTTTCTTGTTTCCGTTTAGTCGTCAATTTTATTATTATTATTTTTTTGTGAATGCGTCTCTTGTGGCTTGTGTGAATCCGCGTGCGTGCATCGACACGTCTGTGAGTTAGGCTGCTAGTTTTGCTCTCTTTGCTAGAAACCCTCTTTCCCATACAAGTTAAATATAACCGCACGTTATTTTTGTTTTTTTCTCTTTATTGTTATCAAATAAATTTTCTTGTTTCCTTTTTAAACGAGCTTCTCAACATTTTGTTGCAGTTGAATGGTTGTTTTCTTTGGGTCAAAATACAATATTTCAAAAATTTCGTTTATTTTGTTCTTCTAAGTGAGTTTCCCTATTTTTTTCTTTTGCTTTTTGTTTGACATAAAATTGTTGCCCTTTCCGTGTGGTAGTCATTGATTTTATGTACGTACGAATATATATATATATTTATATGTCTCATATAATTTATACAGTTTCTAATTATAGAAGCAAACAATTTTACAGGGATATCTCGTATTACCGTTTTAAGATTTGGGACTCTCTTCCAACATGAAATCTTTGAAAGCAGTCTTCCACCTAAATATGTGGAGGCCTTGTAATTCTACTTATTGAAGGTTTATATATTTGATCCAATAGTAAGTCAATTTTTATTTTCTTTAATAATGCTTAAAGTTATGTTTTGTTTTTGTTTTTCCATATTTCAGTGTGTTCAGTTAGGTTTTTCGTATAATAAAAAGTAGTATATTTGATGCATAGTTTGCTTTATAATTATTAAATTTAATTTCTTTAAAATAGAATTTGCATCAAGAAACACAATTACAGAGACTTTAACACTTACTAATCTTCAGTTACTTTTTGTTTTTGATTTCCAACTACTGAGTTAAATAATTGTTCATTTTGTTTTCTTTATTTTAAATGTTATCATTTAACAAAGTTGAAATAATAAAAGGCGTATGTTTCTCAATGAAGATGGATGTAATTTTTAACAGAACAAAGAAAAGGATGAATGAGTATGCAAATGCTTTTACTGTTCTCTTGGTGAAAACTATTCTCGTTTTAGTGGTGCTTTCTTTTTTCTTGAAGAAACAATCTAGCTGTGATGTTCTTTCAAATATTTATTTGCTTTACGATTATTTTATTCTCCTTAATCACTGGATTTCAACTGTTTAGTGGGTATGATGATTAATAATGGGTAACAACAAAAAAAAAAAAGGGGGGAAAATCAACGACATTACATCAATATGTTTTTTTTTTTTTATGTAACAAAACAAAGTCTGTGGCCATCTGCCTCATTTTACTTGTGTGAAAATCTTAAGCTTATGGTTCCATTGCAAACAGTGATTAAAATTCACAATCAGAAAGGAAGTATATTGTGAGTTGTCTGTTTGCCTGACTCTGGACTAGTTTATACGAGGTGGTCATCTGCTTGATCGTGATTTCATGGATAAAATCTGATTAGTTGGCCACGCATAAACTATAAGATTGCTTTCATGTTCTCTTCATATATATTTAAGTATATATGTATAATTTATTTCTCATTTTCCTTAGCTTGTTTTTGTTGCTTTTGGCTTATATGGCGGCTACAATTGGTTTTGTTTTTAGCTTTTTAGCTTTTCTTGAAGGTTTTGTTTTGTTATCAGTTATATTTGTAATTTATAAGATTTCATTTTGGTAACCTGCTCCCATGCCACAACAGCTCCTCCCAAGTCTTCCCGCATCAGTGTGAGTGGAGAGATAGAGGATTTAAGCCAGTGTGGGGAACTGACGCTCATCGTTCACCTTGGGTGCAGTATTCTGTTGCCGTTCGAACCGCTTGTTGGGACCTGGTCCGCTGTTGTTTTGGTTGTTGTTGCCTGGACCACGACGATCGGTAGGCGGCCGATTATTGGGAGCTGACTGAGCACTGCCCTCATTGTTGTTATGATGCTGCTGCTGGCCCGATGAGGGACCATCCCGCTGGCGGTCACCGCCGCGGTTGCCGCCTCCCTCGGTGCGTGGTCCACCGCCACCAATGCCGCCGGGACGTGGGCCTCCACGTCCACCGCCGCGTCCGCCGAAACCACCGGGTCCGCCGCGACGGCCGTCGTTGAAGTTAAACTGAATATCAAGGACGCGTTGCTGGCGGCCCACACGCTGGGGATACATGGCAGGATCATATTCAAGCTCCTCTTCGCTTTCGTTCTCTTTCTTTTTGTTGCTAGTCAAGACCACCATTTTCTTCCACTGCGACGTGTCCTCACCTGTGGGCAATAAAAATTTAAATGTGATTAATAATTTATTTGTCTCGATATTGGAAATTGTATATTCTATATACACGCACCTTCTCCGGCCTTGCGTATGTTGAAGGTTGGCTTGATGCGCTGTCCCTGCTGTGCTTTCCACTCGTCCAAGGTCAGCTCTTTGGTCTCTTCCTCGGCGGCCGCCTGCTGCTCGGTCTGTTGCTCATTGCCGGATTCGTCAGCCTTGGCGGTACCACCCTCTCCATTGTTTGCACTGGTCTCGGTTTCGTTCTTGTTCACATCGTCGATGGCCTCCTTGACAGAGCCCCAATTGTGGGCACCAGCTCCATCGCGCTTATCAATAGCCTTTACACCTGTGGATGGTAGTGAAATTTGAATTTAATTAAATATTTAATTACAGGTTGCGCATATTGTGAAGGACGTACTCTTCTCTCTAAAAACTTTACCTTAAGGTAGTCCATAAAAAGGTGAGTAAATGAAATTAATTTGAATTTATTTGAATGTTACAATTTAAGTTTTATTTTATTAGTTTAAAACTCATTTATAAATTGTCTCTGTTGTAACAGTTAAATCCTTTGGTTATAAATATGTATTAACTTAAATACCGAACTCTTCGCAGGCATGCTGTGCCAAGATATTTTGAAAAATCGGCTTCCTACATGTTGTTAATCGGAAAAGGGAAGAATATAGCGTCGAGAGAGCCGCGAACTATTTTTAACATGCTTTCTTCTTTCTATTTCTTCTGTTCCGCTGTGTGCTTATTGTATGTTATGCTATGCAAGATAATTTTGGATATTCCAAAAATGAAATGGTCATAACAGCGGGGGGTAAGAGAAGGGAAAATTAATAAGTGAAAAGTTTTGGTACTTTTCAACTATAGTTTCTGGTCAGTTAAATTGATTTGAACTATCAACAAGCATCAAAAAATGATAAGATGATAAAATATTTACACTTTATTTAGCTACAACTTTATAATTTTAATTAACCAGAACACGTGGTAGTAATTCGTTGATAATTTATAATTAACTGACTGCAGTCTAGATATAAAGTTGAATAAGTACAATCTAAGAGATCTGTGAAATTAGCTTGGAACTTGATTTTCCTAATGGGTAGACACTAAATAATTGAGGCATTATAACTAGTTTTCTCCTCCTTTCAATGCTATTTACTTAGGTTTTTGGGTTGCCATGGTAAAGGATTGCTTATATTTGTTATGTATAGTTTTTTTTTTATGTCAAGACTTCTATCTAGGTTTTGTTGTTGTTCCTTGAATATATCTACTCACCTGTTCTGTCTGATCCCGATTGGCGATCAAATTCGCGCTTCCTGTTCTGGCCATCGTTGTTGCGGTTCTGACGCTGCGGCCGATCGCCGCCAGCACCTCCCTGAGCGCCTCCACCAGGTCCACGGTATGGACGCGACTGCTGGCCATCGGGTGCTCCTCCGGCGTTACGGCGATTGTTGCGCTGCTCCCGTGATTCTACATTGCCGTTGCCATTCTGTTGACGGAAGTTGTTGGTGCGCTGTTCACGTTGGCCCTGTCCTTGTCCTTGTCCTTGACCGCTGCCAAATTCACGTGTACGATTGGCGCCACCTCCTGGCCGTGGAGCTCCCTGTTTGTTGTTGCTGTTAAACTGTTTGTCGGCGGACGGGGCTAGCTTCTTGCCATCGGTCTTGCTCAGAGCGTTGTTGGGTTTGTTCTCCTTCTCGGCCTGGTTTGGTTTCTTGGCATTGGGGGGTCCTCCGGCGGCGTTGTTATTCGCCTTTGTCACCTTGGCGGCCGTTTTGGTGGACGCGGTAGCGCCACCTGCAGCTGACGGCTGCTTCTTCTTGCCAGCTGCTGCTGTTGCGGCGGAGGCAGCGGCCGTCGGCGCCACAAGATTATCTAATGGATCGCTGACATCGTCGTCCATGAACAAGAGCTCATAACGATTTTTCCCGGCGCTGTCCATGATTAGGTTGGTGTGAGGTGGTGCTTTGCTTGCTGCGGCTGCGGCTGCTATTGCTATTCCTGTAAGAGAATTTTACACAATATCTCAATTGATTGATTTTCCCTTTTCGCTCGGCCCCCCCAGTTGGTCGTCGCTTTGCTTTCGACTTTTCTGTCACAAAAGGTAGTTTGAATTTGTTACATTTCTGCACCCTGGGCGGGTAAAGTAACGGCGGACCGAGTATCTTTGTTTTTCGAAATTTAATTGCAATTTTTATGCAAAATTTTCTTACTTTTCCGTTGGTTGTTGGTGGCTGTGCTGCTCTCTAACCTTAATTTTCAGCGTTTCTTCTTTGCCTTGCTGCTAGTATTACCTACGCATACTGGCGCGCGCGATTTCACACGCACATGGGTTCCTCACGCACACACAGAAGAGAGCCAGCAGCGCGGCCCACATGTGTTCTTGGTATACATAGAAAAACAGAAACTCACGTTTTTTGCCTTGCCGCTGCGAACGGCAAATTAGTGTTGGGTAATGCGGCACTGGGAGCGAGATGGAGCAGTGGGGGGTCGTTTTTGTTTATTTAAAAAGAAATAAGTGCTTAAAAAATCATTTAAAACTATATCAAAAGACTAAAAAGAATGTGCAGCATTTCTGAAAACTAAACTTTGAGCTGCTTCTACAAAAATCAACAGAACTGGGAAAATTTGTTTTGAAAATTTGGGTTTATTGAGCACTGTGCATTATTTAAACTTTGGCGCCACGCCGCAATATTCAAATGTCGCGGCTCTCGTAGCTACTCGGTATGCGAAAACAATTTCAGAAGTATCGGCTTAGTTTTATTTTATTTATTTATTTATTACCTAGATTTATTTTAACAATATTTAACTTTTGAAGTTACTGAATTATTTCCCTTTCATATAAATATGTTTTTTTGTCATTGCAGAAAAGCAAAAATGTCCGACTGGGAAGATGAGGTTTGTACTACTTTATATAAACAAGTAAATTATAACTAAAATAACATATTACAGCCTAAAACTGGTCGCAGTTTTGGTGATGAGCCCGCCAAGAGTCAGAAGGAAGTCTCCGGATGGAGTGACGATGAGGATACTAACGAAAAGAGCGGTGGAGGTGGAGATAGGGGTGGCTATCGCAGAGGTGGTGAAAATTCCGGTGGGTTCCGCCGTCGCCAGGATGACGAAAATGGTAAGTAGGGCGGTAGATTTGTGCCCATACATTTTTCACAAAATTTAAATATCAATTTTTGTTGGTAACGACCAAAGGTTTAGATCATTTAAATGCAAATGGAATAAAGCCAACCATTACACATCTTAAAATATTTATGGGAAATGCTGCATATCCCTTTAAAAAGTAGAAGCAATTAAATTATCATTTTATTTTTTTAAATGCTTTACTTTTGATTCTTTGTTTCTCCGCTGTGTTCTTCCATTTTGGAATTGGTTGCGCCGCTCTCAATTCAGTAACGAACGTACCACCAATTCCATCTAGCTGCAATAAGGATGTTGTTGCTGATTTCATAGACCGTCTTGAGATCTGCCAGCAAACAACACACTACACACCTCTGTACGAAGTCCGAAATCAAAGAGACTACTTGTTTACAGCCTTCAAGGATTTGGTGAGCTCCGAGTGGGTTCGCCTCGAGGGTCTAGATCGAGTAATTGTTCGAAAAGCACAAAAGGTACGCGAGACTGCCGCCACGATAGATAGGATCATTATGGACGTAAATGAACTTCTGGGCGAGACCCAAGTAGGGTCGGCACAAGAGCAGAATGCAATTGTTCAGTTGCAAGAAAAGGGCGTTAATTGGGAAGAAAATGCCCCGAATTTGGATACGCAGGAAATAGTTCTTCCGCAAACAACTTCAGAGAGTTCCCAGTCGAGAAGGACAAGAAAACATAATAGGACTAAAGATACCCACAAAAGGGAACCGATTATAGATATCTATGAAGAGGCCCGTCGACTGAACGAAGACCAACAAAGTGGAGATCCAGCAAGTGGAGCGCAAGAGAACTACACTGAGGTTGCTGTATCCCAGTCACCTCAAACCTATGGCTCTTCCAAATTTTTACAAAACTTAAACTCTGGTCTTCTAAAGAGCCATATAATGAGGAGGCAAAGGTTTGGAAACATCCTTGAAGTGACGAGCAGAATGCCCTGGGTAGTTGTCTCAGTCAGTTCGGTTTGGTCAGGTTCCACCGCACCCTACAAAAAAATCCATTCTTTTCCCGAAGAACCGATGCAGCCGACAAGAAATGAACCACCACGAACTGGCAAAAGAGCAGCGGACACCACAAGTAGCACACAGACAAGCAGACAAATTGATGTGGTTAGGCACCACCGCTCCCAGAACCAGACCCTGGAAACACCGGACGGAGCTTATTTTAGTCGGTTCGATGCGACCCTTGAAGAAGAGGCTGCTTGGCCAGCCACTCGCGATATCACAGCCGTATTAGCGGTTGAGCAAGCATCATCGAGCACGCCGATAAAACGACACAGCGAGCTTGGGTACTAAAAACTAAACGTGACTATTCTTTACTATTTCAATCTTTATTCCTCTTACCATCTATGCAGTCTCGGAAACTCCTTCCTTCCTTGGTTCTTCTTTTATGGCCAAAAGTTCAAACATTCAAACTACGAAACATGCAACGAAATTTCTTTAAAGAAATTCAAATCATAATTTAGCTGTTGTATAAAATATAGTGATGTTTTTGACAACTTGCAAAAGTGTCTACAGATCTACTAAGTCAGGTCCCAGTTCGAGACTATCAATTAACATTTATTTTTAAACCCTTGCAAGGTATTATAATTTCAGTCAGAAGTTTGCAACGCAGTGAAGCAGACATTTCTTGATCAGCATCAACAGCCGAGTCGATCTAGCCATGGCCGTCCGTCTGTCCGATACGCAAACTAAACTAGTCCCTCAGTTTTAAAGCTATCTGAATGAAACTTTAAAAGTAATTTTCTATACACTCTTATTTTCGTCTTCAGTTTTTTTTTTTTTTTCTAATTGCATGTTATCTATGACAATTTATTGGTCAATTTAGTTTCTCTTTTCTGGGCATACCACACTGCTGCTTCGTCTCTTTCGTCTTCTCTGCTTCTCAAATAAAAAAAATAAATGCTTTCGTACTCTCTACTTATACAACTACTACTGTCCGATCCACAGCTTTTCGTTGACTGCCAATATGAACATGTCAATGATTTTTGGCCGAGGATCGACATCTACACCAGCAGGAGACCCACCTATGCCGCCAGAGTTTCCATTGGGGTCGATAGGCGACAGCGGCACTATAATGATGTCGGTTGATAATGAGGAAACTGCTATCGTTGGGGCTGTTGCATCGTCAGCATCGGAGGTGCGTTCTGGCCGCCTTGGAGGAGGTACACCAGCATCTACGCCACTGTACAGTTTCCGACCGCGGCTTCCGGTCATCAACGAGGAGCTACATCTGAATCAACCACAGCAGCTTGCCACTGTGAATCCCAGGAGGATGTTGGAAATGACAATTAGCTCGCCACCAAATAAAGAAACCTTGGCAGAACCATCGGCTATTCCCCTTCCTCCGGATACGCAACGTCGTGACTGGGGATTGATATTTCGACCCCGCGATCAAATGATCTCTTATTCAGAAGGATCAGCTACGCCCAGGAGGCCAGTACACAGGGCACGTCGACGGCGACGGGCACGAACTCCAGCTACAGTTACCAATAACGTAGAAACGCCACAAGAACGAATTCAAGGAGAGGAGCAAGTGGGTGCTACCATAAGCAGGAGCAGTCAGGAAATAAAAAGTTTTATGGCTAATTTACTACAAAAAACTTCAGCTGCCGTTAGTCCTTCGCGACATAAAACCAATGACTTAGCACCAGCGGCTTCAACGAGTGCCAACAATCGGGGAGTAGATCAGATGGAACTACAAGAACTCGAAAAAAATCATGCACCTGCAGAACCTTTAATTTCCAAAAATCTAACAAATGACGAGTCGACCTTTCAACAGCCAAGATGTGCCTTTAAAGACCCTACTATGGACAATGCTACTTTGGAAGTACTGCAATCTTCCCCAGCCCCTGCAGCTTCTCAAAAAATACTGGAGACTCTTCCAGAACCTCCTAGATTTAGTGACGTATCTAATGAAAAAATAACCGATATAAATACAACTCTTGATATTTTGAACATATCTGAAATAGCAACGGAGCAACCACCTTTTCCAACGATAGAGCCCATGGAAATTGACAACTTAACAGCCAATTTAAGCGAACATGCCCTTGTGACGAATGTTCAGATATTAAGTGGGCCGATAGCGACAGCAGTATCATTGTGCAATCTTCCCAACGATACATCCAATATATCCAAAGAAGTAGGAGAGCAGTCACAATTTGAATCCAGAAGAGTGGTGCTTCCCGAAATTGTAGAGTTGGAGAAGGGTCGAGACGATGGTTCATTGTATCATCGGGAATCAATAGAGGCCTTGGGTTACATCGTGCATCATGTGGATATGCTGCGTCTAAATATCGATCGCCAAAAGGAATTGTCCTTGATTAGAGAGTCCCCAGAATCTCCGTCTAATTTTTCGATGCCTGCCGTTAAAGTCTTCGATCCGAAAATAGTTGTAAACTTGCCCCAAATAAAGATTCGTCTTGTCCATAGTATGCTGGGTGCCCTCGTAAAGCAACATCAGGTGGATATGCGGAATGCAGACTTTATTCAGAATCGCAAGGATGCGGCGGTAACGTTTCGGCTACTGCTTGATCTGAAGGCGGCCAACATTATAAATCTTAGCAAAGATGGTCGAATCTTTTCTTTAAAGTAGAGCATACCTTCAATTTATGATTACATGAATAGGTTTTGTTATTAAAAAACATTAAATATGTTTTATATTCGTATTCACATGAGCAAGATAGGACTGTGTTGATTTTAATTTCGTTTGAATAAGAATTATATTCTGGCTTTCCTTTACCTTGATGAACTTCGGTATCGTAAATAAGTATAATACTTGTATTAGAAACGTGCCAGTTAAATTTATGTTGAGCAATGTAGCGCATAAGTTGCAAGGATTTAAAGAATGGGTTATGTTATTTCGTTTATGATATATGTTTAGTAATTGTATTTGTTGTATATGATTAAGAATATATTTACATTTAATGTGGAAATGTACATTTTGAGTTTTGCTTTATTCGTATGTATTTTGTGTTTACTTCTATAAATAATTATTTTTTAATAATAAAAAATTCATAATTTGATATAAAAACAAATGCACTTCTTAGGTGAAGAACGTCGTGGCGGTCGTGGCGGCGGTGGCTTTAATCGTGAGCGTGGTGAACGTGGGGAGCGCGGCGAACGTGGTGATGGAAACGGTTTTGAGCGAAGGCGTCGAGGCGATGATGACGATATTAACAACAATAAGGACTCTGGAGAAGACGGCGAGAAGAAACGCGAGTTTTATATCCCGCCAGAGCCTAGCAATGATGAGACGGAAATTTTCAGCAGTGGCATCACTTCGGGTATTAATTTCTCCAAATATGACAACATTCCTGTCAAGGTAACGATTGCTAGCTTCCCTATGGCGAATAAATGAAGTAATAAGTTACCATTTTTCTTTATTTACCTTTTTAGGTTAGCGGTGAGAATGTGCCAAAGCCAATTGGTAAATTTGATGACGCCGGTCTCCGCGGCATTGTTTACGAAAACGTTGTTAAGTCTGGTTACAAGGTGCCCACACCTATCCAGAAGGTCTCTATACCGGTGATTGCCGATGGGCGTGACTTAATGGCTTGCGCACAGACGGGCTCGGGAAAAACGGCGGCCTTCCTTTTGCCGATCCTTAGCAAGCTGCTGGAGGAAGCTCAGGACTTGGAAATTGGCAAGCCGCAGGCTGTCATTGTCTCACCCACTAGGGAATTGGCCATTCAGATTTTCAACGAGGCGAGGAAATTTGGATTTGAGTCTTACTTGAAGATTAGCATTGTGTACGGCGGTACATCGTTCAAGCACCAGAACGAGTGCATCACCAAGGGATGCCATGTGCTGATTGCCACCCCGGGAAGGCTGCTGGATTTTGTGGAGCGCACATTCATAACCTTTAACGATACTCGCTTTGTTGTACTCGACGAGGCCGATCGCATGCTGGACATGGGTTTCTCGGAGAGTATGCGAAAGATAATGACGCACAGCACTATGCGACCGGAGCACCAGACTCTTATGTTTTCCGCAACATTCCCGGAGGAGATTCAGCGTCTTGCTGGAGAGTTTCTCAAAAATTACGTGTTTGTAACTATTGGTGTAGTAGGAGGAGCATGCTCGGATGTTAAACAGGATGTGTTTGAAGTAAATAAGTTCAACAAGCGTAACAAGCTTATGGTAAGTCTGTTTTTCGATCATTTTCATTCAGTTTTGTTTTTATTTCTGATTAATAACTTGTGGCAAAATGTACATATAGACGGTTTAAAAACTTTTCTTTTGTTTCTATAGGAAATTTTGCGGGAGAATGCAGATGGTACCATCGTCTTTGTAGAGACGAAGCGTGGTGCTGATTTTTTGGCTTCCTTTCTCTCTGAAACCGAGTTCCCTACCACCTCTATCCATGGTGATCGGCTCCAGAGTCAACGCGAGCAGGCCTTGCGTGATTTCAGGACGGGAAAGATGAAGGTGTTGATTGCTACTTCAGTGGCCGCTCGTGGTCTGGGTAAGTTATTGAGAGTTAAAATTCTCGATTCAATATATATTGTTAAACTACTTAACCCTACTTGTTAGATATCAAGAATGTGAAGCATGTGGTTAACTTTGACATGCCGAACAATATTGCGGACTATGTTCATCGTATCGGTCGTACAGGCCGTGTGGGCAACAATGGCCGTGCCACCTCGTTCTTTGACCCAGATCATGACCAGGCACTTGCTAGTGATCTGGTCAATACGTTGGCGGGATCTGATCAAACGGTGCCGGATTTCCTGCGACAGATGAGCAGTGGCGGAGGCGGCGGTGGTTACTCAACCTCTACGTTCGGTGGAGTTGATGTTCGCGGTGGTGTAAGTAGTGCTCTATACCGAACAACTTATAAGAACAAGATGAGTAACGCTGATACGTTTTTCTGGTGTTGCATTTTTTGTGTTTTGGTTTAAGAAACCGGCTCCAGAAGCGATAAAGAAAATGCAAATGTATTGGCGTGCTGCACCTTGCGATTATAAGATATATATAAAATCTGACTTAAATATTTTCTTTATGAAGGGTAACGCCATCACATGTGCAACCAGCAACGAAGAAGACCAGGATTGGAACTAAACGAGGGAAGAGACGGATCAATAGACGAAAATTAAAAGAAACATTGACATTTTGAATTAAATGGGGTGGTATATATAAATAATATGTAGTAAAGCCATTCGTTTAAGTTTTTAATTTCCAAGATGGAGATTATAATTTAATTAACTAAATATAGAGTGCGAATTCCTAATACCTTGTGTTATTGAAAACTTTTTAGAGACACAGATATACCTTTTAAGTCTTGGAAATACCCTGTTTAATCATATGTTTGCACTTATGTACTCATCCTTGTTGGTTTTGTTTCGTTGTTTGTTGTTTGTCTTTCCTTCTGTCTGCCTTCCTGCTGCTCTCATGCTCTCTCTTCCGCTCTTCAAGCCGGCTTTTCTCAATGCTCGCCTCGCCCTGTGACCGCCCCCAAAAGCAAACCAACACCGACCAACAACAAATGTTGCTTTTGCGTTTGCCTTCCTTTGCAGAACAAAATCAATAACGCGAGAAACTCACCACGGGTCTAGCTATGCTCTTTGCGTGTTGCCTGTGTTCTCAGTCTCAGTCTCTGATGGCATTTCGTAGTGAGCATTTCATTCGACGCGTTTCCATACCTATATAAGGAAAAAAAAAACACCTAAAATTGTTTAATAGCTGCTTTTCAAACTAAAGTAAATTGGGGCAATATTTATTCCGGCCGCCTGAAAGTATGCAAACGCTATATTTACCATTTCCATGAAAAATGTGTTAATGAAACGCGCGTGTATGTGTGTGTGTGTTGTGACTGTGTTTAACCTAGATGCAAGAAGCGATTATGAAATAAGAAAACCATTTGGAATTTTATTTATGCTTTCACAAGCGGGAAGAAGAGAGCTTTTAAGGAGGGCTATGTATTTAGTTTTTCCTTTGTCTGTGCGGGGAATAGAGTAGTAGTTATTTGGGATCGGCCGGGGGTGGCTACCACCCGTTCCCAGCAACTACAATGGCATCTTTTTAGCCGGCAATCTCTTGACATTTATGTATATTTACCCTTACCTATTGTTGAGTTTTTCCACCTATACCACACGCGATTTTACCAGGAGCATTTATGTTTTTCGTAGCCTACTTCTTTGGGTCTGTTGATAAAATGAATGAAACTTAATAAACCAGATATAAGTGTGTTTATTTAACTAAAATCGAAGGACATATATTTATTTTACTCTATAACTTCTAACTTCTAAACCCGCGATAATGAAAGAAATAAATATATTTTAAGCGTCGAACCAAAGCTGTAAATCATAATAACACAAATATTTATCAAAAAACATCGAAAGCTATATGTTATATATCTTACATTAACCAACGTCAGAAACTGTTGAAGCATGAGCCAAAGTTTTGAAAGTTTAATGCACGGCGATGAAGAAGGTGGCAGAGATGGAGCTCCTTACTCGGAGCGCCAGTCCTCGGACGATATACAGGAGTCAACTGCAACAATAACAACGACAACAGAGACTACAAATGCCGGTGGTGGTGGTGGCGACGAGGATGATTTCACCGATGACAACAATTTTGAATCGAATTTGCGACGTCGCAAAGGCAAAATAATATCCTGTGCCAAGGAAACCATCGAAAACGGTGAGTGAAGAAGTAAATACTTAACCTCAAGGCAGTTGTAATATGTGCTGGAGATTTGTTTTCCAAAATTAATTTTTAGTAATTGTAAGAAATATAAAGTTATCCTTCAATGTTTAAAGGTTGTTTATGGATGTAGAATATTCTAATAATCGACAAGAAAGGCTTTATGTTTGTTGTCTAAAGAAGAGAAAGAAATCTATTATTATATTTTGAACCATTTCGAATTATTAAAACCAGAAAGCCGGAGACTTGTGAAGGTATAATACATTTAAGAATTATAGGATTTTTATTATATTTCTGTTGTGATTATTCATTCAAGAAAGCTAACTGAAGTACATATATTTTTTTTTTAATAAATCCATTTTGCCGATGACCATAGTCTCCTTCTACGTTTAGTGCATTTACAAGTTAAAACATAAAATATTATCTTAACCGACTTGATCCGGTTTGTTGAAAAATAACTTCAATAACTCAAGTATACCAGTAGATTAATGCTTAAGCGGCTATTATCTTATGCACAATCTCTTAAGATGCTAAACATTCTATTGATCTATTTACTTTTTATCAAAATCAACTGAAATTGTCGTCTTAGCTGAGAATGCTGGCAGAGATTAGGGTCAGACAATTTTAGAAGTGCTTTTGAATTTGTAGTGCCGCCAATTAAGTTGCTACCATTTTGTGATAAAAAATAAAAATTAAACACACAAAAGTGTAAATAAAGCGACAGAAAGCCAAAAAAACTGCACACAATATACCCATTTTCCTGTTAAAATGTTTAATAAATTTACTTCACAGTTATAGTTAACTAAATGTAACATCTTAGCACTCATAAGAATTTTGTTTTACTTAGAGAAACAAGAGTTCCAAAATAGAAATAAAATTCCATGGAATCGCAATTTGTTAGTTGGTTCAGATTGCACAACAAAATTAACAGCGTGTTGTGGCGTTTTCAAATAAACCCACGAGGGTGGCCCCTACCCGGCGTCGCCTGTCCCCTCTGGCACCTAACTCGACCCACAATCAGCCGCCCACTTTGTTCGAGGGCGTTCAGGAAGTGCGCGGATTTACGTGTTGCCAAAATAGCAGACATGACTTTTAAACTTTGCTGGCAATCTAGGACAACCGACCGTGTGACGTGGTGAACTTCCTCACGGGCCCCACTCGACAACTGGCCCCAATGCTCCATTAGCACCAACCCATTTGACGAGAAATGCATTGCGTGCGTTAGACATTAGAAGAAATTTGGCGAATGGCGTTGGAAGCTCATCGATTTTTACCGAGTTCGTTGTACATAGCGTCTGGTAATGGAATTGAATCATACTTCGTCGCTCACATCAATCGTTGGCTTTGCGCCCCCATTTCTTTGCTCTGTGGGATCGCCTGCCTGCCTGCCTGCCTGTCTGTCTGTGTTTTCACTCGCCTTTTTGTTTGCCTTTGTTAAATATTGTTCCCCCGCCATTTCTATCGCTCTATCGGTAGCTGGCTCCTTGAATTCCCGGTAATAGTGTTGAACAATTTAATTAAATTGAATACTTTATGAATACTAAAAAAATGTTAAGTGAGTTATAGGTTGGCACGCCGGAACACTTTAATGATTTCTGCAGAAGATGAAAGTTACGCTGGGTATGCTAAACGGTTGATTACCTTTTCTGCTCGTGTCAGACTCTTTTTAAAGGATCTCGTTGAGCTAGTATCACCAATTTACCTTGTCAGTTAACTATTAACTGTATATTGACAAGGCTTCCATAAGTAAGATCAAGGCAAGGGCATATCCTTTGTCACTTTAAAATAAACGTATATACATAATAAACAATTTACGAACCAGATCTTTTCATAATATTTTGTAAAATCCACTCCCTTGAGCTAGTCCAAGATTGAGTACAAAATCTTGCTTTGCAAATGCATGGCAAGTGTCGTGTGCACAAAGATACATCTTACCAGGATAACTGTCTGAATCGTCTTGCCCCGGGCATTGCTGTCAATCTTCCTCTTCTCGTGCAGGATGTTTGGTGTGTATTTCCATCCGCTGCTTACATAGTTGCAATATGCCAGCACTTTTGATGATGTGGGAATTTGCAGCCGAGGAGGCGTTAAGTTGGCAAGCGCAAGGTGGATTCATCTTGAGCATTTTGGATTTTGTGCTTAGTTTAAATAGTTCAATTTCCGCAGAAGCTGGGGGATACTGTTAATAGCTTTGATTGCAGGTTAATTTGACGAAAGTGTCTTTGAAACGCCTGAAGTTTAAATTAATTGCGAAATTATTGATTACATAAAAAGTATTTTTATACTGATTTTGATTACTATTAACCTTGAAAAGGTAAAGGGCTGCAGTAATACCCTTTTTTTGATAATCTCGCCGCCAATCGTGCTCGGATTTACATTGTTGTCTTGACTCATGTCAAATTTTAATCCTTAAAAATAAAGAAAAGGACTTGCCCAGAACACAAGCATGTCAAGGAAGGTAAATTGTTACTGCTTTCCATCCTGGAAGGATTTGCCATTAAGTCGTCGACCGATGTGGTTCCGCCAAAGTTCAGTTGAACTGCTCCCACTTTTCCGCCTTTTCCTCGCTGCCAGTCAGATAGAAAGGGGGAAAAAGATTGAGTCGAGAATAAAACGAAATGAACTCTTTGTCCGTATTTATATTGTATGGACTTGGTTTTTTCTTACAAGTGTATTGGCCTTAGTCCAAAGTATACACAATTATTTATGTAGGAATAGTGGACTTTGGTACATTAGAAGGACTTCGTATGTCATTTGATTTTTAGCTAATGGTTTCTAAATATAACCTTAATATTGACATTTATAAGAGTTACGCCACTTAATTTTGATGAAGCTCACATTCATCAGGACATTTAAAAGTAGTGCTTAAATGCCCATATGACCCCTATTAAGACTTAATGTTTTCCGGAAACAACAAGGCTTTTGAAATAAATCCACTTTGCATCGTACACACGCGTCTTTAGTCAGCTTGACGTTCTTGATTAAATTTCAGTCGTCTTATTCCTCCATCGCGCTCGTACAACAAATTATGTGATGCTGTGGCCCGCTTCCTATTTCATTTTGGCGGCCAGAGATGGCTGGGGAGTCTGCCTTAAGCCGATTTCATTAATTATTCAACGCACTGTCCCCCCGGGGGTCCTCTTTTGGTGCTGATTTAACTGACGAAAGCATTGGCCAGCACTTTCTTGTCAGATTTGGCTTGGTTTGGAGAGAGAGTCGTCCTTGGATGTGTCGACTTCTGCCAGCGTCGACTATCTAATGAATAGTAGCTTGGTTTATGTTGATGGTCTGTACTTTGTGTCCTGTATAGCTCGAAAATTGTTAAGATCGTATTCAATTAAGTTAAAAAGATTTGAGAATGAAGCTCATACAGTTTTCGTATATTTAAGGTGATTAAGGAACGGGCTCTAATCTCTCTGTAAAGTGCCTGATAGCTGTCTCAGGCTTCTTTTTATCCACTTTGAAGTATAAACGAACGTTGGGCTGTAAGTTAGACTTTGGTATATAATTTTTAAGAAAGTGACAGTATCAATCCTCTGTTATGTACATATTACCAAACTTGTATAAGTTGTATTTCTTTTCCTTGAAAAACTACAGCTTCTTGGTTAACCGTGTCACGTTTTGCTAACTGATTTGCTCTGTAGTTGCTTCTCACATTTTATTGGCCTAACTGTGGTTGGCAAATTCTATTCTAGGTGCACAATAAAGTACATTAGACCCTTACCAATTTTTTCATTCACTCCACCATGCTTTAATGCCTCAATTCCCCAGGATGTAGGAAATATTCCCAGTGCTTTGTATGTCGCAGTTTTATGAGCAACGCGTCCTAGGGCGTGAGAATACTATTGTGGTTAATCCTCCAATGGATGTATGTTTAGCATACCGAAAGTGGCAGTTGTAGGTTGTGCATTGATTGTTTATGAGTTTTCAGATCCCTTTGGGGGCTGGATTTTCAGATAAATTTAAACATAGCTAATTTGCAATGCAACACCATTTGTTTCCCATTTGATATATGTGTACATATGTTTTAGTGCCGCCGTTAAGCTCGGAATAATTATGAGATTACGCATTACGTGATTTATTCAGCTGTGCAAATATTCCCGCATACGTTGGTCTTGATTTAGTAGCGGGCTTGTGTTGTTTATAATTAGTTTCATATCCACCAAACGAATTATTAATTTTGACTAAGAATACCATTTTGAATGTCAACCTGAAATAATAAATGCTTTTTTGATGGTTTATATTTAGAAACTTATTTTCCAAGCATTGCTTTTATCCTGCATCTTAAACAGGCTAACGTTTTTATTGCTTCTTCGAATTGCGCGTACTAAAAATAATGTTTGACGATGGCTCAAGTAAGGTGCTCTTCCAAAAATAACAAATGACATCTTCTCTCTAGATGCCTAATTAATTATGCTGACATTTTCAATGGAAATACTGAAGTCATTTGTGAAGAAGGTTATTTTAGATAAGGAAAGGATTTAGGGAATAAAAGGATTCAATTGGTAATTAGGGTGGAAAGTTAGGTAACTTAAAATCTTTTCTTAAAAGTCTATTTTAAACAGTTTAATAAAAAATGAAATGAACATTCTGTAAAGAAGAGTTCAAGGATATGCTAAAACCATGCCAATGCATGCCAAAGCAGCCATCTTACCGACACACACTTAGAAGTAACTGCAACTGCTGAAATATTCATTAGAAATACAAAAGAAATCGATTTTCTGGAAAGCCCGCCTGTTTGCACCCCATTAATGAAGATAATACAGAAGGTTGTATGTCCGTAATGAGCTTGGTGAACTTGAAAAGAACCTACCATTATTCTCTTCTTATCAAAAGCAAACATTGACAAACAACCAAAGAAACATTTCACGTCTTCTGAAGGGGAATGTGTTATTAGCGAAATGTTAAGTAAACACACTGTTGAAAGTCAGAAGGTCACGGCCCCAATGGCGGTAAGAGGTTCTCCTGCGCTATCTGCCGTCGTGCAGCTCTTAAAATGTACGTTTTATTTCCTGCAGTTTCTTCGCCTCTGAATTTCTTCTAACTGGCACGCCAAGATAGAGGCATAATTAATAATGACCAAGTTGTTTGGCAAACTGGGTTTCACGAGAAGAGTAAAGGACAAAATTATGGACTACTTTTTTAATGTTTTAGTAAGGTCTTAGGTATTAGGTATTACTCTTTAAAAGATCTGCTTTTATAAAAGTCTGAGCTTGAAAGGTTATCTATTATATTGATGAAAAACTTAATCAGAAAAAGGTCTTGTTCTATTACATTCCTCTCAGTTAACGTGCGGGATCTATCTAAATTTACTTATTAAGCAATTAAAGAAAATTATAAAATTAGCAAATGTTTTAACCCAGCTACATCAATATAAAAGTCAGATTTATTTGTAGAAACGATTTAAAAGTAGATCATAATTGTTTTATTTCCTGTTTCAACAACGAAAGTGTATGGTCAGCCATCCCTTAAACTTCCGTGTACATTGCAACCTAAGTACCTTTAAAAGGAATTTAAAAGCACTCGGTGAGTTTTAATTTGCATCTATTCTCTGTTGTACATTTTGCAGCTTCCCGCCAATTACGCCGCAAAGTGCCCTATGCCGGTCATTTGATGACGCCGCGACGCCTCTGGCTCAATAAAATTCCCACACAATGTGACGTGGTTATTGAATTTCCCGAGGATGCACCCAACGAGGCACTGCGCTGGCTGCTGGCACGCATACGCTCCCAACCACCGGCTGGTCTGGGTCTTTTGGTCCAGGTCAAGGCGCACGAGAGCACGCGGAGGAATGCTTTCTATGTCAGTGCTCCCGTGAATGTGTAAGTTGATTCCTCCTGCAGGGGTTTTCCTTAATTAAAAAGTTTCTTTTTATTGTGTGTTAATTTTAAATTGAGCTTTATGTACACGCATACACAGCAGTTCCGCGGGCTTTGTTGCTTTTACTGTTCAGTGGCCTAATTAGAATATCATATATTTTTATAAGCTTAATTTCTTCTAATGGAAAATGTATTTTAACCAGACGGAACTATGAACTATGAAGTAGTTTATTTTAATTTTATAAAATGTATAGAAATGTAATATAATAACATAAATGGGTTCAGGACTCTTAAAGGGATCAAACAGAACACGTTATTATCATAAATATCTTTTGAAAGATCATGCTTTAAGGAAACTTGTGGGTTTCCTACACCTATTTCTTTTAGACTAAAGCATTACGAAATCGTAAAATAACCCCATTATAAAGTTCGTTTGCCAGTTATTGCTTGTAGAAACAAGACTTCAAGAGTTCTCTTTGCTTTTTATTGTTTTAATGTTTTAATAATATTTAATAATTTATATTTGTTATTTCCTTACACAACAATCTCCTCACTGCAGACTCTTTAGAGCCGCCGAAGAAGCCCGCCTGCCCAAGCGTCTGCGTCCCGATCTAGGCGGCGCCCTCAGGGAGTTTACTACCCGTGAGAGTCATTGCTTCCAGCAGTTGCGCGGCGATGTGGGAAGCACCGTTCTGTTTACTTCTCAGGAGCGTCAGTGGCTAGTGTTGCAGGTCCTACAAGGTCTGCGTGCTGGCTGCAGTGATATCGATGCACTGCACGGACGCGCGGCCGTCGCCGAAGGACAGAGCATAATGGCTGCCTGGCAGGATTCGGGCCTGATAACGCAGGTTTTTCCGCTCCACGAGCCCAGTTCGTTGACACAGCTTCAAACGCATTGGGTTAAGCAGATTTTCGCCCCGCAACCATTGGGTAAGCTTCTAAGAATACCTTTTTCTTTACACATAATTATATTCATAAATATTTGTATATTCCAGATGACATTGCTGCCTACTTTGGCGTTAAGGTGGCCTTATACTTTGCGTGGTTGGGACATTACACCTGCGCCTTGGGCGTACCGGCTGTGTTTGGCACTATTCTGTATTGCATTTTGTGGGGCAAGGGTCAAACGGCTCAGGATATGGGCCATGTCCTCTTCTCTCTGTTCAATGTGGCTTGGGCTTCACTGTACCTGGAAGCCTGGAAACGATATTCCGTGGAGTTGGCCTTTCGTTGGGGCACTCTATCAACGCCCCCAGAGTTGCTGGAGCCACCCAGGCCCCTGTATAAGGTAATGTAATTAGTGCAGTGGCTCGCCCCATGGCAACCACAGGCCAACATTGCATATATGATTAATTATTTAATTCGATTGTAGGGTCCTTTGGTGGAGAACAATGTTACGGGTCGCCTGGAACCCAAGGAGGCGCCTGCGTGGCAGCGTCGAGCTTTTCGCTATTTAGTTAGCTTTCCCATCATAGGATGCTGTCTGTGCTTGGTCTTTGCTGTGATGTTTCTCATGCTGCGTTTCCAGGTGAGTTGGCGACCAATCTAACATACAAATATAGAATATAATTAAAGCTGTGTGTTTGTGTAAAATGATCTTAACCGAAAAAAATACCCTTGCAAATATTGAGCCCCCAAAAAAGCCTCCGATAGATACTTAATAATTGGAACATTTTTCGTAATTTAATAATGCAGATAGAGTAAGCTGAAAAAATAGAATTAACAAATGTTTACCTCTCGAAATTTTGTTTTTAGATTTTTTTTAACGGAAATCTGTTATGCGCTTGCAACGAGTTTGTTATAAAATGCCGATCTATCTATCGGAGCTTGTTGTTATATCATACTATACGACATTTCCGATATAATTTAATATATCAAACTTTTCCTCTCCACATACATTCTACACATTTCTTGATTGGTGATTTAGAAATTAGGAAACTAAAAACAAATAAATAAATATAATCATTAATAAATAAAAATCATATATTTTATGGAAAAACATCGTAGGAAATAATTCGTTGTCGTCTTTTTTTATTTTTTTGGTTTTTATAATTTATCATTATTTTACTCAAGATTTTCCTCATTAAATATTTGTTATTTTGTTTTTACAAAAGCCAGTAGAAAATGTTCGTTGAGATGTGTATTAAATATTCACCTAATTCATAATAGGGGCTCTTCACCATAACGTGCTTTCTAGTATTTTATATTTGCAATAACACAATTAGTTCTAATCTTGTTTATGGGCCAAATGAAAAGGCTTTTACATCATCAATGCTTTATTTTTGTTTGCAAGGGTATATGCTGAGCACTTTTCGATCACGCCGTTCGTGCTTTGGCTGAGACCATTCGCACGAGTGTTACACGGTGCGTATAATTTATTTAGTTTCCACGTTGAGCAGCAGGGCAATTTGTGTGTGCGGGTGGGGGCGTATGCGTGTGTGTGGACTTTCGTGTGTCGCCTGTTTATCAATTATCGTACACTTCGTTAGCTGTTCACCACAGTTTTAGTTATTTTTGTTGTTGTTGTCGTGTTCCCTACGCTCCACGACCAGCAAGCGAGCGAAATTAACACAATTGTTTTAACTACCTTGCATACACACCACGCACACACAAAGTAGTTTCAACTTCCGGTTGTTAGTCCTGCTGCCAGGCATTAACGTGGCTCCATTTGATGCATTTTACACAAAACATTATTCTTAGTTCTTAAAGCTATCTGTCATGCATTTATTTAGATAACTTTTAAAAAAAAAAAACAAAACTCTGTTAATATAATTGGCTTATCACTCATCTCACACATCGTTGAATTGTTTTTTATATTTTCTTTAATATTCTTGTGTTTATTTTCTGTTGGTTTTCTTGTATTGTTGTATACTTCACAGGATTGGCTGGATCACCATAAAATACCAGATCGAGGAATCGCTCAATGCATGTATAATTTGCACAAGGTTCTTATTAATTTGGTATCTTACATTTGAATTATTCTGTATCTTTATATGTATTTATCTATCTAAATATCAGTCAAATATTACAGATAACAAACAGACTTTGGGATGACAGAAAATATCAATACAAACTCAATCTTAAATAGTTTATACTTTTTACAACGAGTACTTTTTACTCTAAAACAATGATATAATATAGAAATTTTCATTTCAAACTTAAGAATATATATTGTTTAGTCAAGAAAATTACAAATATGTATTATTTTCATTCCCTGCGGTCAAGGTTGTGGAAATTGTTTTCTTCCACTCTGGCACTGTTTACCAAGCACATTTTCATTAAAAGTTTTCCCACACATATGCAACTATCTGTGCAATGGTCATAAATTTGCCTATTAGGAATTGTAATCTTTGTGGGATGGGAATAAAAATACTCAGCTGTTGAAAAATAAACTGCCTTAGGCTAGGAACTGTTAAAGAAAGACATACAAATGCAAGATAATATATTAAATGTCTATTCAAGATTGCTCCCCATGGCTGGCCATAAAAGTGAATTGTAAACCGATTTGTCGTAGTTATTCATAAATTATGAAAAGCTATCAAATGATTTGATAAAAAAAATAAAACACTAAAACGTTTATAATATATTTAGGAGATAATTTATAATATTGATTTTTGCTTCATTAAAAATTAATGGTATACTCAAAAACATTTCTGGTAATATAGAATTGCGGTTCCCTTAAATAAACCTGAAATAAACTGCTAATGAAATCCAGAAAAAATTACACAATTATTCCTAATTGTGTTATTAATCCTTGAGAATATAACTCGGAAATAATGAAATCAAATCGACTGCGTAAATAAGTACAAGGAGAAGTAGAAAAAGGTACAACGAAGAATGAATAATAATAGCAGGTTAATTAGGGAAACACGAGGCGGAAATAACAGAGTTTAATGGAAAATTCAAGGACCAATGGACTGGACTGATTTATTTCAATTCTGTTTTATTTCATCCTATCTTGCATAGGACTGGTGGGACTCCAAGTTGCCCGAGGATAGTGTCTTATGCTGTCTCAGTGTTATACCCAAGGTTTTGCTGGCAGGAGCCATTACCCTAATGGACGAGGCCTACTTTAAGTTGGCCGTTTGGCTCAATGACAAAGGTAAATTGGCAAATATTTGTGGGTTACGAACTTACTAAATGAGTTTATAATATTTGAAAACAGAAAACTATCGCCTGCAGTCGAAATATGAAAATCACTTGATAGCAAAAGTGGCTCTTTTCCAGTTCGTGAACTCGTTTCTATCTCTTTTCTATATTGCCTTTTACTTGCGCGACGAGGACAAGCTAAAAGAGGTGTGTTTATGCTACTTGACCTTATTATCTGATATTCAATATATTCACAAAATATGTACTCCTCCCTAGCAATTGGCTGGCCTGCTTATCTCCCGTCAAATCATTGGAAACCTACGCGAGTCGGCCATCCCCTATTTCGTTGAACAGTGGAAACTGGCGAAACTGAGCTTCAATATGTGGGGTGCCCTGAGTCCCACCCAGAATGTAACACGCAGCCTGGCAGAAGAGCTGGCTACAGCTGAAGCGGAGCTCAAGGCAGAGGGCACTGAAACGCCCACAAAGACGCATCAGCCGGAGTCTACCAGTAACCGGAATATTGGCCAGGCCGAAATCGAGAGCTCGTTGTACAAGGTGGACGACACAAGACCTTTTAATTATTGAGTTTTTGTCTGACTTCACTATTTCTTACAATCAGTACGATGGCACCTTTTCGGACCACTTGGAGATGCTGGTGCAGATGGGCTATGTGGTGCTCTTTTCGGCCGCCTTTCCATTGGCTGGAGTCTGTGCCTTGGTTAACAACCTAATGGAGATTCGATCCGATGCCTTCAAGCTGGCCCACGTCCACCAGCGGCCATTCGGGCAACGGGTGGCTAACATTGGGACCTGGCAGAACGCTCTCAGCATCCTGTCGCTCGCCGCTGTCATCGTGAACTGCGCCCTAATTGGCCTCTCTGGGCAGGTGTCCAGGCTGTGGCCTGGCTTGACGACAGCGCAGACAATCATTTTAATTGTCACCCTGGAGGTGAGTTATGTGAACACTTTGGTGTTGATTAAAATAATCATTTTTAAACTAATTTACTTCGAATGTATATTAATTTTTTCTTACCGAAATCACAGCATATTATGTTGGGTCTGCGCCAAGCTCTCACCTGGCTCCTGCCAGAGTTACCTTCCTGGCTAGCAGCGGAAATCGCACGAGCCGAGCACTGCCGCCGGGAAATGCAGTGCAAGGGTACCTCACCGCGACCCACGCCACCCACCCCACAGTCGACCACATCGACGCAGGAACAGGAGTGCGGAGTGCCAGCGGAGAGTGGCGCCAACAGCACCCGGGATCAGTCCATGGAAAGTCAGGTGGCCGAGGACATGCTGCTCTACGGACAGGAGTTTGCCGGCTACGGCCGGAACATCGAGGCAGACGTTAATATTTATGAGAATCGCGATTCATCGCCTGATTCGCCGCCCTCGCAGGTGGGTGTAAAATATACAAAATCTGAATATATTTGCATCTAAACTGATTGGTTAATCCTTCCAGACTAGCACTATACTCATTAGGCCGCTGCATGAGTCAACGCCACCGCATGGTGGTGCCTCCCTCACCAGCTTACATCAGGACGGTAATGGCGGGTGAGTTTCGTTTTCATTACAATAATAATAATAAAGAAGTTGGCTTCCTGGAAACCTAAGTATTTTGCACACGCCAAAGTGCCTGGGCTAGACCCCAACTCAATTAACATGCACACCAGTCCACTTTCATTTTGTATATTAAAGCTCTTTAAAATTTTATAAGCCTGTCCTTCCATTATTTGGATTATTTTTAATTTCTTTACAAAGCAGTAATCAGCTTTTACTTATTATTTGTATACGAATTTTAATTAATCTTAAGAAAACCTTTAACTTTTAAAGAAAACCTTTTTACTAGCTTCCATATCGTTTTAAATCAGTATATATTAAGCTACTTAATAAATATAAATATTTATTATACATTTTATTAAATTTTTTCAAATAAAATTTCTCAACTTATTCTCACTTTTCTCTCACGCTTTAAATGTGAACTCTCACAGAGCTTCCGCCAGCACGCAAGCGCTGAACTCTGCCTCATATGCTGCCCGGCTGCAGTCGATGCATATTCAAGAAATACCGCCATTCCGAAAGAAATCGAGCGATTCCGCTGACCATACTGGAAGCAGTACCAGCAGCAGTCCCCAGCGCACCACGATGCGACAACTATCGGCTCAACGGGAGCCCCAACAGACGATTCCTGAGATACCACCTTACAAGACGCGCAAGATATCTGCGGAGAGTGCTATGCATCTCAACACGAGCGTAAGATCTGCACGAAAGGCTGTTTCAGGCCATCCCCCCTTTTCCCTTTCGATCAAATTACAAAGTGTTCAATATTTTACTCTGTAGAGCAGTGGTCACCAGGCAGAACATTGACTGCTTGTATCGTGAGTATAATTGTCCTGTGCCAATGTCCTTTGCCGACGACTCACGAACTTTTAAACTATCGGTGTGGGCAAAGGCCTGGCTGGGAAATTAGCTAACTCGCGAGTCGAGCCTATGGATAACACTGCTCTAGAGTGAAATTCGTTAAAATATATACATGCTAAATAAACAGAACGGACTTTTCTAGCCTGAAAAAGGGAACCAACATGTTAAATATCATATTAAAGTATCAGACTAACCTTTGTGTTAATATTTTAAATTTAAATCAAAGAAAATATCACAACATTTATTTGATCGAAATGGAATAGGGTCACCTTATAGTTTATATTGTAAACGGGAATTTCACAATAGTTTCCATAGTAAAATGATGTAATCTGTAGCTGCTCAATGTACGGTGTGTGCGTCTGTAGACTCTAGCAAAAACTGTCAAAAGCCTCTATAGTTATGCCCTACTAACAGTCTATAACTCTCCTAAAAACCTTTAATTTCACTTTCAATATCCTAACCCTTTTCAATAGAATTTAAAAGTAATAAATTATATGAATGACATCATGGGGTTTATCAAGATTAAAAATATACAACTTCCAAAGGTTAAGAATAGAGGAAGTTATAAAATATTCGACGTATATCAGTAAAGTTTCAAATTTTGTTAAAAAATTCCAAGAAAATGCAGACAGAATTAATTCACTCTAAACTAATTTAAATTTAGTTTAGTTAGTTTCTAATAAAAATATTAAGTTAACCTATGCCCTCACTCTACACTATAGCTATTTTGGGCAGCAATGACGTTACGTATTGAATAGCACATTAAATGAAATGAAATGCACTTCCCCCACTCAATGAGTTTACATCACTTTTAAAGGAAATTAAATACCTAACCGAAACTCCCGCTCGACTTTTGTCATTAAAGGACAAGCTACACATAAAGCTTCACGCACCAGAATGGATGTCACGTTTAAAAGTCAACGACAATGTCAATCTGCATAGAAGCATTGATTGCATTGCAAAGGTAGCGATGAGATACGTACTACTCACCTATATTCGCATTCATATATATAAAATCGGATGCATATAACTAAGAATAATGTTTTTGTTACTTGATGTGTCTTGTTGGTGTGTTTTTTCTTGACAACTGCAGGATCAGTAGAAATGTATAAATAGTCCTTACTTATACAGTTATAACCTTGTTAAATATCGCTTTTATTGGAACTGAAGTTGGGAAAGGGGAAAAATGCAACCAAATTTGATTTGGCATGGCAAAAGCTTCCGAACACACAATTCCATGCTGGCTTCTTAATCACTCACCCATAAACTCACTAAGAATGGCATGGACTCTTAGCATCATACACACACCGACACACTATCTGACTCTTCCCCGAAAGCTTTTGATGTCCGTAGACCTCGAGTATATGTATATACTTTTTTTAATTGTTGAAAACAAAGAAGTAACTATGTTTCTTTAACTTACTCATCCCAAAGGAGCTCGGCAACACGTCTGGTACCGCGGACATTTTAAAGCCAGCTCCATCGTGGTGCAACGTGGCCATGAAGTCCGGCACAACTGGAATACCATCATCGCAGCAGCAGATAGTCGCTTCCTCGTCATCATCATCGGGCGGCGGCGGCAGTGTCTTCAGTCCCAGTGGCGCTGGACCTACTGGAGCTACAGGCGGCGGCATTCCTAGTTCACAATCGAGACCCAGTGTCGGTGCCCTGTCCAATTCCTCATCCAGTTCATCTCATAAGCAGCAACAAAAGCAACTTGCTAAGGAAGAGAAAGAGCGCGAAAAGGAAAAGGAGAAGGAAAGAGCTAAGGAAAAAGAAAAGGAAAAGGAAAAGGAGGCACAGGCGGCAGGAGCTGCATCCACATCAGCGGGAAATACAGATGACGAAGCCAAGGGTATGTGCAAAGATTTTATAAACTACAAGATGTGTAGCGCCGCACTATTTACTTTATGTTTATATTCCACTTTATATAAATTGGAGAATTCAATGGTCTAATTATATTTCTTCCTGTTTTCTTGTATCTCTACCTTATAGCCGCTGAATTGGCTGCTAAAAAATCGCGACTTAAGCAGAAGCTGGTGAAGAGTGCCAGATCTGTGGCCATATTCTCACTCAAATTGAAGGAACGAAGACAGCGAGAGGCTGAGAAGGCGGCCACCATAGCCGTAGAGCATGCCAAGGTAGGATTGTTTATTTTGTTTTTTGTTGAGCATCTCTACTGAACAACCTCTATCTAACGTTAAGGCTCTGGCCAAGCTGCCCATGCCTCAGCCAGTGGGTGGTGAATTGTCCCTGATACCCATCGAACAACTAATACAAATTGAGGACATCAAGCCTGCACTCAAACCGACAACGGCATCGGGAACGACAGGACCGACATCTTCCAGTCAAGCCGGATCTTCTATGTACCACCACCAACATCAATATCCGCCACAGCAGCAGCAGC
Source organism: Drosophila punjabiensis (assembly GCA_008042585.1). NCBI lineage: Eukaryota > Metazoa > Arthropoda > Insecta > Diptera > Drosophilidae > Drosophila > Drosophila punjabiensis. Next base: position 46,931 of record VNJR01001688.1, read on the forward strand.
AACAGCAACAGCAGCAGCAGTATCAGTATCCGCCTTCACACGCACATCCAAACACGGATAATTAAGCTTATAACACACAACGATTTCGCACACTTTGTAAATAGTTTTCGATACACCCCCCTCTCACCCCATTTAGTCGCAACTCGACTTTTTCGATGTTACTGATGATCATAGGTATATGAGCAAATTTGCTGAATGTGTGTCTTGTCCAGAGTTGGAAGCAACTAATTAATTACATTTTAGAATAGCCGTAGGGGAATTAAGTTACTCAATTGACAAGTGTTGAATGTTTTTTGTAAAATAATTATGTTCCAATTTGAGCCAGTTGAAAATATCGTCATTTGAGAATCTAATAGACTTTGATATACAAAGGTGTGTAATAAGAAGATGATGATATTCCCGATTATTCCGCAGTAGATGTTTTGCATCTGAACTAACGCAGCTGATCAAGTAGTCCATAAGGGTAGTTGCTCAGATCGATGAGAAGAAATGATTAAATTAAGTTAATAGGGGAAAACTACAAATGATGTCACTGTTTGAACTTTGACTTTTTTTTCCTACAAACCGTGAAATGAATGTTACAGTTTCTTTTTATAAGAAGTCTGTGAATAATTATAAGTTAAACTTTTTTCCACAAATAGGTTTGTTGGTTCGTTTGGTGAAGAATTCATTACAATTCATACAGAATTTTTATAAATATTTATTTAAAAAAGAAATAGATTGTCAACAAACACAACTGACTGAGCAGCTGACAACAAAGTGCGAGTATCGATCTGAGTACTAATCTTAAACCGAAATGCTACATATTAACAGTTTAGAAAGAAAAGTTGTGAAACGAATTTTTGGTTAGCGTATTAGAAGTTAATGTGTTTTTGGTAGTAATTGTTGTTTAGAGATTAGGCGCAAAACAAATTTGTTAACAAATGTTGAAATAGTTACGTTTTATATTTACTTTGCCAGTGAGTATACATAAAATATTAATTATCAAACAAAATAAATTCTCACAAGCAAAGTAACGTAAGCCATTACACGATCAAAGACAACACTGTGAGAAAGTATCGTCCATTGTTCCTTCCATATACAAGGATAACGTCTTCGCACTCGCTTTTAGCTACGATAAATCAGTTCAAATAAAAACGAAAATAATTTAGGAACTGGAGCTTAACCTCAACGAAGCAAAACAAATATTTTCAATCGTTTTACTAAGTACTCGCTTGATCAACGAACTTCACCGTTTACACGTAAACATTGATGCACTTAACACCCACGAAAATGATATTTGTAAATATATTTAAGATAATAAGTGTAATTGAATAGATGTACGCAAGGTACACTAATGTAATATTAAGTGTGCTCTTGTGTTAAAAAAAAACATGCCCAAAGGAAAGCAATTAATTACAAATTTACAAAAATGTGTTGTAACTGATTTGAGGATTGGATTGTGAACTTGGCTGGGCCAACGAACGAAGTGTGGAATACTTTTAGGATTCGCTTACATAATTCAGGCTACTCACTGGGATGTCTGGAATTGTTTGGATACTTAGATTTAAATATAAAAAGGGCTATGTTATTTTAGTATTTAAGAGACACTCCCCTATTATGTTCAGTGTAAAAGAAATGCCTAAAGAACTACTTAGGTTAGAAGCCGGAGAAACAGAGCCAAAAAACATTATAGCTGCACTCCTGTACAAGTACAGAGCTTAGATCACTAATCCGAGTCCTGCCGGCTGAGGATTAGAATTCTGAAAAATTATATCTCTTCCCCTTTTGTTTATTGTTTGATTGACATTTTAGTACATTTACAAATCTAGTTAATATGATTGAACTTTAAGTAAACATTCCCCATCACCAAGACTTAAGCAATCACTAGTATTATGTTTAAGTGGCCAGTGAAATATGCAAATCCTGTACACGTCTCAGATAAGCTCTCGCCTTAATTAAAAGGGTCAAGGATAATGGATTGCTCAGGGTCAGCTGTGGAAATTTACCAGAATTGATTGCACTTGCCACTTGCATCTGTTTGGCGGTGGGTTAATCATTACGTTTAAATCAAACAGAACAGCTAGTCCACCACAGAGCTCGATGGGTACAAGTGTTTTATTTTGTTGCTGTGCTTTTTTTGCAACAACATTTTTCATTTTGTTTTATAGCCAAGCTCAACGAATGCTGGACGCGGGTCAAGTCAACCCTCCAACTCCAACTTCAGCTCCAGTCGAAAGGGTCTCTCGCAACTCTCCACGTACAAATCTGTTACCTCAGACCCCATGCCTTGTTCAACGCCATCAACACTTGTCATTGTTGCAGGTGAGCTGAGGCTGCCTGTAACTGATTTGAGTTGACTGATAAAATGTCTGGGCTGAGTAGTCGTTGGTCATTTGCCAGCTTAACAAACGCACATCTCACGTACGGCTAATTAACGCGCGCTTTAATGCCTCGCTCCCGTAATCCCCAGCCCTCTCGGCCCACTCCAAACCGTTGCTCCCTGGATGACTGACTGTCACCCTCCTTTGTCCCGAAGGCACGAGTCGCATTACGAATGCATTACGTCGGTGTGAATCTGTACTACTATTTGGTTAAGTTTTTGCCAATTCCGAAAGTCTACAGAGTCTGTATGACGAGGTGGTCAATGGAATAAGATCAAATTAAATTAATGATTAATTAATAATTAAAAATATTTCTTTAATTTAATCGTACGTTATGTTTCCGGTTTTTAGTTTATATATCTAGCAAATATTAAATAAGAAGCTAAAAGGACATGATGTTCCTGGTCGGCCTCCCGAAAGTCTTCGTTATATGTTATGTTTTGAAAGGATCCCAGAAGAACTCCGCAAAACTTTTTAAAAACCTAAAACTGCGACAGTGGCTCTTTCTATAATATATTGAGTCCATCGCTGCTCGAAAAGAATAAATGGTATACCTCCGATCAAATCTGAAAGCCTGAGAGGATTTATAATATCTTGGAAAAGTTTGAAATGTAATGATGGAGGCATATCTTCTCGTCGAAAGTTGATATAGTTCTTTATTATATATGTATATATCAGTATCATTACTATATCCTTCGTATATGCCTCATAATATATTTTAAGCTTTCTAAATGGCGGTTATTTTTTTTTTTTTCAAAAATTTCTACAATAAGTTTTTGCCAATTCCGAAAGTCTACAGAGTCTGTATGACGAGGTGGTCTAATGGAATAGAGGCAACATTTTCAATCTATTGCAGTTAACTTAAGAATCCCAAAAATTAAAACCCAAATAAACCACAAAAAAAATTATCAATCAAAATGTCCAGCTTGGACAAAAACAAAAGTCATGCGAAAAGGTGACTTCAAAATAGTGGTTTCACGACGATCCGAGAAAAGCGCTACATACGCTGCCGTGTAGGAAACCATAACGAGATATAGCTGAGTACTTGGCTCACCGGAGATCGCGAAGGTTGGCCAGATGATGGTGATGACGACGACGATAGCATATATGTATGTATATGTACTGATGGAAACAGACAACGCTTTATGAGCGATATTACTGTAAGATAATGAGCAGCAGCAACAGGCAAAACTAACCACTTTTTTGGGGCGGTGTCTGGGACACAGGTTGGTGAAATCTCTCGGAGTCTGTTGTGTGTCCAGCGTGTGCACCTGACCCGAAAATGTTTCACATTGCGCGAGTTACAGTTAAACGCCATTTTTCCATTGAATTTCGGGTGTTACCTTTTTTTGAAGATCTCTGGTTCCGACGAGAAAGCGAGTCTGCGAGAGACTGTGGAGCTGGGGTCCCATCCAGTAGCCACCAATTTGTCTGTCCGAAATGGTTGGATGGGCCATTAATATGGTCAGCGATGGGGAAGGGAGGAAGTGGCGGAGGATGGGGGGAATGCCCATGCCCTCGAAAATAAAATGAAACGACAGATACGGCCACGCCTCGAGGGCGCAACGGTAAATGGCCCCCAAGACTGTGTTTCGGTATTTGCGTTTTTTTTTTGTTGTGACTTTAAAGTTTAGTCAGAGGGGCGAGTTGCGAGTTTTGAGTTTCGAGTTGCGAGTGTCGGGTCTGACCCATGGTTTATTCACCTGTGGCCATAGCCACTGAGAGCTTAAATTAAAATTAAAATTGTTATAACATTTTGTTGGTGTTGACGCCGCTGCTGTTTATCTTAATGAAACTTTTTAAATCACTTTTAAGAGCTTCGCTCGGTTTTTGTCGGTCGGGGCTATAAAAGCATACGCTGTATATAGCACATATATAGAGTCCAGACCCTCTCGGATCTCTTTGATTTAAATGCATTTAATTTTGAGGCATGTGAAAATTAATTACATTTAATTAGCCCGAGCCTCAGCTCGATCCCGTACCGTTCCGAGTTGTTTCATTCCATTCCCTCTGACACGAGTTGCCGTTGCTCTTCGCTTTTAATTGTTTGATAATTTCAATTTTCGTTTATCCGATACACAAGCCAGGCCAGGCACCAGCCAAAGAGCAAACTAATAAAACTTTTAAGTCATGCCCAGGCAGTAAGTCCGGCTTTATGGGGTGCCCTTCTCGAAAAACGAGTAGAACGATCCTAAGGTTGCACGGGGAAGGTCACACGATACTTTAATTCAATTTCAAACGAATTGTACTTGGCTATCGGCTTTTCTCAGGTAACCAAATTAAACGGAAGCAACGCTCTATTTTCGTTGGGCTTTGCAAGTATTGAAAGCCACCTTTAAAACTCTGATTTTTATTTGTATTTGATTCAATTAGTGAGTGATTTTTCTCCTAATCAAATTTAATGAAATCTGCTTTCATTAGAACATAACAAATAGTCTGTTGAGTTTAAATGATTCGCGTTAATCGAGTAGTTAACATTATTTTGTGACTGACAGGGTATCAGGTTAGAAGTTTGAAAGAAATCTCCAATGGATTCCTGATGATCATGGATTTGAAGGCGTTGCTTCTGGGAGTTCCAGCAATTCAAAGAAAATATATACAAATATATTTTATTATAGATAAACTGTACAGTTATAATTCACTGTGGTTAGTTTGTTTCTAAACTTCCTCTTTTATTTTTTACAACTTATTTTTCAAGACATGTAGATATCTGACGTCTTGTTCGATGGTCATTATTATAATTAAATCTTTTTTAACCTTATGTATCACTATACAAAATAAATACCATTTTAATGTACAACTAAGTTTCATTTTACATTAGTTTCATATGCAACTTTAAATAAATATAAAATCTCTCTCGCATGACTAGCTTTTATTTTGAATTTTTGTTCAGGGTTTATAAGTAAAATTTTAATTGCGTTGCTTTAAACATATGTACTAGTATACCTCAAATAATAAACATTCCTAGATTCTTTATATTTTTAAAAAATATTTTTATATTTGCAAAAGAAAAATAAATTATATATTTATAGTGAATATAATACAATAATTATACATAAACTTAATATTTAAATTTGGATCAAGGGAACATACATAAGAACTTACTTCAAGCTTCTTACACCTCTCAAGTGCCTTAAGCAATATTCCATTATAAATATGATATGTGCTATGTGACGCACTAAAATGTGGCCCCTGGGGTTAATGTCTAGCACTTGGCTCGAATCATTTTTACTACTGCCAAATGGCAATTACCTTTTGTTCTCGAACACTTAAAATGGAACTTGTTTGACTTAAAAAGCCAACAAGAACCAAACTGAAATAAAAAAAAACACGAGGAATGCTTTCATATGCAATTAAAGTAAATTTAATTAAACTGCCAACGGCGAGTGCAAGTTAAGACCTGCTGCCGCCACCTAGATCCGCGAGATCTCTCATCTAGTGACAATTTATGGCACAGTTTGGCATTCGTATAACCAAAACGTGGTCAGAGCCGGGATCGTTGGCGCGCCGAGATCTCTTCATTGCGGCACGCTGAAAACTGTCAACAATTTTGATGAAAATAATTGGCGAGCAGCTGTGGGCGACGACGACGGGCCCCAATTACGGGACTGGGGGCGATAAAATGCGTACGTGTTCATAAATATTGTCAATTAGCGAGGGCTCCAGCTTAGGCTCAGGCTCAGCTGAGCAGCAGAAGATCGGGCAGAACCGATGGAGCCAGGGCTAATTGCAACTGTAACCGCAACAGCAGCAGCAGCAGTAGCAGCAGCAGCAGCAGCAGGAGCAGCAGCAAGAGCAGCAGCAGAAGCAACAGCAGCAGCAGGAGCAGCAGCAAGAGCAGCAGCAGCAGCCTGGAGGAAACAAGTTACGCAACAGTCATCAATGGGGATTGAGTTACATTTACGATCGGCCCGGTCGATCAGGCGATCTGTCGGGGATGCCTCCTAGCGGCGGCTGGCTTGATTGATCAAACGTTGACAATATGGCACTTACGGGTGCAATCAAAACGAGGATGGATTGCTTGGATGCGCCCGCAATATGGGAACTCTCCCTGCCAGGCCCATGTCGCCCGATCATTATTTTATAAAGCGTGCTAACTGCATAGCAAAGCGTTGCCATTGACCATTGCCTGGATGCCGCTTGATTACCTCTGCTCCCGACTTTGCCGGCGGCGCCCTCTGGGATTGATGAGCGCGCCTCTGGTCACGAGCGATTGCAGATTGCACATTCCTCCCTCCAGGCATTTTTTGGCTTTGCCAGTTAATCCTTCAGTTAATTAATTTAATTAAATGATGCAAGTGCTGCTTTGGGATTTAAATGGTTGTAGAAAAAAGCAAGTCAGTAAGTTATTGAGACGATTGCCTTGTGAAGTTGACTTGTTGATTGTTATGGTTGCAAGGAGGCGAAAATAATACAAGTTACACAAGAGAGTGTAAAAACTATCTTTCAGTATTTTAATAAATAAAGTATACAATGATTTTTTAACTTAGTCTATTTTTTTGGACAATAAATGTAATGTTAAGACAACTTACTAATATTTAATATTGCGTTAAGGGTTCCCAATCATATTGTACCGTCTTCTCTTATTTTCCTGACACACTTCTCAATAAACCTCTGAAATTCAGACATTCTTGTTCTCCAACCAAGAAAGTGTGGGTCATAAATGCACTTTGCATTGACAAGACTTTTAGTTCCGGCTACTCAGGCGGCAAAAACATATTAAATAACTTAATCAAATAACAGAACCATAAAAGACACCCCAGTCGAGTCAGGGTGTTAATCAATTATACGTCACTGGAAATTCGAAACCCGATAACCTGGCCCAAAAGGCACAAAAATGGGTTGTGATCGAGCGGCCACAATGGCCAGCTTTGTCCACAAACAGACCATGCCCAGTGTATTGTCCGCAGAAACGGTAGCTTCTCGATCAAATGAAATATTGCTACACAATATTCGTCTATTTTCCTTTTGTTTTTCAGCTCGTTTTTTATTGGGATGCTAATGAAAACGACGATTGCATTGTCGCCCAAGAGGGGGCTGTAAAACACGAATAACTCAGTTTCAGACTCGTGACATTTGTAAAATATTTTAGCGGCCCAATAAACCCAATTTCACAGCTACTAGTGCGATCACGCCCGATCACTTTCGAGCCATCGCCATAGATCCATGGGTCTGGTCTGTGTGTGTTCGAAATGATAATTGCCGTCTAATTGCGCCAAAGGCTCGAAGATCGAAGACCGCCGTGGCACAGAAGCTGGCTTTATGTCGGCTCAGCATTTTTATTTTTTTTTTGTTTAAAGCCAGGCGCCGCTGGTTGATGGTGAAAATGTAAGCGTTACCTGGTTACATGTGGCGAGGGCTGACATATAGACAGACAGACAGACAGGCAGGCAGGCGAGATCTGCTCCTCCGGATGTGAAGCCGTGAGGATGTTGACGTTTAACTGTATCGCTAATTGGACGATTTTAGTTTTTTTTTGCTCCCCGCGTGCCAATCCGCCTCCCAAACATTGTGACAAATGACAACCAGCAATGAGACGTTGACGTCCGGCAGGCAGAAGTTGACTTCCTGTAGCGGTAAGCTAAAAAAGAAGCCCAGCTCAACGGTACCATAGGAATGTAGGTCACATTAAATCGCGCTAATTAATGTCAAAACACTTTAAGCTCCTGACCAATGCCGTTTTATTTCATTAAAATTCTTCATTAAAGATAATTTCTTGAAGTAAATAACGTTAGGTTTGTCAATAATTTTCATTACTTGAAAGGAGATGAATAAATTCAAATTTGGACACGGTAGGGTTTACTCGAAATAAAAAGTCTGGTATGATATATCGACTTAAATATCAATCCTTAAATCGAGGATTTTTTTATATAATAATTTAATTATCGCATTTAAAATTTGAATATTGATTTTATCGGTAAATACAAAAGAAATATTTTTGAAAACTATTCTTCTGTTTATTCGAATATATTTGTCTAAAAAAATATCGTGTTATGGCAAGTAAATCGCATTAAAATATCCTTTTATATATAAACATTTATTTCAAATTTGGTAATGGATTGTATCTGAACGTTATTGAGCTTTAGTTATATCATATTTCACCTTAGATCGAAGTATCTTTATTAAATGTCAGTTTAGTATTTGTTGTCTTTCGTCAAATGTCAAATAAATAATTGTAAATATGAAGAGATTAGTAAACAAATTTAACTAAATATACAATAATTAAATTAAAAAGATTTAATGTAAATCACGTTAGTTCCTTGTAGGTTTAGGCTTCGTCTTTTTGAAGTAATTATTTTCTTCTGATTTATAAATTCAACACATTCTTCTAGTCAATCTACAACCGAAAATAAAATCAATCCCTCGCAAAGGAAAAAACATACCTCGAAACCACTTCAAATAAGAAACACTTTCCTTTATTAAAGGTGTCCTCAAGTCTCTTTTGAGCTACCATAAGATTGACGTGAAAATGCTTGAAGTTTACCTTAAAACAATGATAGAAATGCTGGCCAGATGCTTGGGCTGGATTCGAGAGTCACTTTTGTTCAGGTTGTCTCACTAAATGCATACCTTCGTCTGGGGTCTATAAACTAGAGTTATCCAGCACCTGCTGTCCTCTCAGTCTGGTTCATTACACAAAATCTCGGCTTCTGGGTAAAACATTTTTTAATAAATATTATAAAATGGGAGTTGTCTGCTGCAGAAGGGGGACAAGCACAACATACAACAAAAATTGTTTACCAGAAAAACAATTAAACAAAAAAAGAGAAACAAAGTGGAAAAAAGGAACGCCGTTAAAGACCCTAAAAAATGTCAACAGTTTTTTCTTCGCTGCTCTCTAGCTTGGAAGCTGCGCTCGGGCGGTGAGTTGCCTCTGATGCCTCAGTCGGACCCAAAGCCGCCCCACGAACCACGCATCCATTGGCTACACGAACCGAAACCGAGCTGGCATGGGACACGGGCTCACCCCCTCGGCTGGCGATCCAGGCCTGTCATAAAACAATTAAGTTTAATTTTGTCACCGTGCCCCATGCCCAGGCCCCAAGTAGCACCCATATCCCAGTCTCTTTGGAAATTAACGCATGCTTCATAGTTATTGTCGCTGTTTACTTGGGTAATTGGGCACCTGTTGCCTGTGACGACAGTGGAGGGACCACAGCCAGTCAGTCCCCAGTCCCCAGAAGAGTGGACTTGAATGCTGCATCGTTTTTCATCAGAAATCTCTGGATTACGACTACATTTTCCTGCTTAGCGGTGTAGATTTTCATTCATTATTTCCCTGTGCATTTTCTTCCTTTCACCTAATTATAGATCCCTTTGTATTAAAATATAATATGAAGTATTACTCTTTGTTAAAAAATTAATGTGTAAACAATACATTTTCAGGATACCTTGATTTAGTTGACGTTTCCTTTTACCTAGAGTTATCTTTCATGGTTTACTTGGTGGTTTCTTTGGGAGGAAACTATCTAAAAATATCTCAGACCCACAAATACCTTTTAACTCATTTTCGAGTTTTTATGATCCTTTTCTGTTGTGTGTTTTTTATTATTTTTTGATAATAATTATGGTCATTTGTGATAATTGTGGACTATTGTGTCATGTCTTGTAGAAGCCGGTGTTTTAGTGCCCCCTTCTTGGTTTGTCTTGAAGCGCACTTTAGTAATAATTGTCATTAAGATAATTAGCTTACTGGTATGTGGCTTGGCCGCCGGCCGTTGGAAGATTTTTTAGTTTATTAAATGAAAAGCTATGGCGAAACACGGAGGCAGCCGTAATCCATGGATTTACGATGCCAGATAAGGCAGCGTTTAGTCCCAGAAAAGTGAAAATCATTTTCCCAAAAAGGTCGTTAAGGTTGACCACCAACCGTGTGTGTGTTTGAGATCGTAAAATTTAAGGGAGAAAATATTTAGTGAATGAAAGTATTTGTCTTTAATTGTGTAAAAATTTGAGGCAATTATGAGAAAGATCATGGCGTTAGAGGGTCGCTTCCCAGACTATCAGACTCGATCCGATTTATTCCGAGAATGGCCAAAATGGTGACAACAAAGAAAAGGCCTGGCCCGTACTGACAACTTCCTGATGAATGGCAATCTGAATGCCATAAATCGGCTTTGAAATGCTCGTTCCTTTTATCGCGCCACCCAAATAGTTTTCACAAAGAACTCTCATAATTAAATTATGCAAATTTCGCACTCTCCGTTCGGCGGCGCCATCAAAGCCAAAGGCAATAAACCAGAAAACCAAGCCAAAGTCTAGTTAGTTTGTCGTGTTTCTGGGCGTTTCCTTTTGAGGAATGAGACGCCCAGAGAGACTTGTTAACCTGTCACATCGTTAAAGATTTGATTGATTTTGCTCAGGAAGCCAAAAACATCTGGGCAGTCGCCACAAGATCTTAATGAGTGAATAATGTAGCGCATTTAAATGTGTGGCGGGAACACTGAAGTCTGACGCGAAAAAGTATTTTCTAGATTTTTAGAGCAGGCACTGGAAAAAATACGAAATTTATAAAAAAAAAATTATTTTTCTAGTAAAGAGTTTAATAAATATTAAGACAAAATCAATTTAAAAATTTCAAATTAATAAATAAATGATATTAAGACCATTTTTATAGATTTTTTGTAAGGCAACCTTATGATCGAAATCGATTTTAAATCGATTTTTTCAAGATTCAGACTTTAAAATGCCAATAGTTAGATACTATCTCAGAATTCTGACTTGAGAATTTTAGTGACGTCTTCGCTAAAACTAGGGTTATTTTTTTCAAAGGTATTTTCTTATGACTTTTACAAGTTAAATTTGAAAATATAAAAAATATTTAAAGCATTCTTGAATTAATTAATGAACTAAATTCATAATAGCAAAAATAAAATTTTATAAAACATTTCTTTAATAAGCTTGCTTACTCCAAAGGTTATTTGGCTATAGTTTGTATATCAAAAATTTTATTCAATTAATATTAAATTTTTGGTTTGTATCTTGTAAATTTATCTTACACTATTTCTGCCAGTTTATCTATAACATGCACAGACTTTTAGATAATCGCTCATTTTTTAGCTCACAACAAGAGCGGCGGCAACCCCAACGAACCAGTTTGCGTTGGCGACAACTTTGCATTCCCCTTGACGAAAAAGAAAAAATCAAGATTTGTTCAATTCTCCGTAGATTTATGACTATTCTCCACACAATTTCTCAATAAGAGCAGATCATGGTGCCCTCCTGCTCGCTCACTGGGCTCCCTCGATCTCGATCCCTCCATCTCGTTCGCTCATTAGCTCACATCTGAGGCGATTCCAATGAAATGTGTTTTCGAATAAAAATGGTCCATGCGATGCGATCGAATTTAAATTGAAAAATTTGATTTTAATTCTTGCATTTGAAATGTGTTTTCATTAACATAATTAACGCCGAATTAAATGTTTAGTATCTGTCGCCCTCGCTCTCTCACTGTCTCTCTCGATGTGGCTTGTTTTCGGTTAAGCTGTTGTAAAAATAAATAAATTACATTTTACAGCAAAGAAAGTTCCCTTAAGACCCTGAGGGACGACACGTTGACAGCCATTCGTCAGTCCATTAAATTTGTATCTGTTTTTTGTGGTGCGTATTTTTTTCTGTTTTTAGGATGCATTAAAAGTCAAACGATCTCGGGCGTGTTTGTTTCTTCACTTTCGTGTGTCTCTCGATTTGGGGGGTCCGTGGGGGATCGAAGACTATTTTGGGGTTGCCGAGAGGTCTCCCCCCCCTTGATTTATGTTAGTGGCTCATTTATATTGAAATTTGATATATTTAAGCACACGCGGTTCATTTTGCAAAAGCCGCCGGCTCCACTTCGTATTTTTATATTCGAATTAATTGAAATGATTGTGATCTACAACATCGTCGACTCACGGGGAACTCACATATATAGTCACTTTGGATCTGTATATATCGCCATGAGTATCGCTTTGTCTCCTTTGTCTTTGGTCTCGTTTCCATCCATATAAATTATATCTCCGTCAGACAATAGTACAACACCTCCTAAACGCTCTTGATAAATGGCCAGAGGCCTCTTCAAGTTACACTCTTAATGCCTTGGCCTGACAAACCCATAAATGTTGTGGGGCGTGCAGATCGTTTAAAGGTTTGGGGTTGTAGGCGTTTATATTAAATTTGCATGAAGTTTTAGTGGGTTTTTTTTTAAATTTCTTTTTACAATTTTACGGATGTTTACAATTTCTTTTTACAATTTGACGGATACTTATTGATTATGTAGTTTAAAAGATAGAAAAGCAAGCCGCCAATTTTTATTTACACTTTTTTTTTGTACTTTTTGAGGTGATAAAATTCCGAAAAAGGAATATAAATATACAAAAAAATATAAATATACAAAGAATATATATATAAAAATATTGCAACTGTGTCAAATTCGGACTCTTCAGACTGTTTTCCGTTCTTAAGAATGGTAATAAAATTATTTAATTTTCTTATGAGTTAGTGCGAAACCATTGCAAAGCAATTTTTTGTTAAATTTTTTAGCTTTTTCTACAAATTACGTTAGAAAAATATGTACACTTTTGAATCTTAATAACTTGGTTAAATAACTACCAAAGTTAAACTTAAAAAAAAGCAAGGAAGAAGAAAATAGCTTCCATTTTATTGATACCACATGAATCATTGTATACTTTTAAGCGATTTTATGCCTTTCTCATGATTACTGATACTTGATTTCATTATAATATAAAATAATAAATAAAATAATTTTTCCCTGAGAGTCGAATGTAGTGAAACTACATAGATATGTGGCTTTTCAGATAAATCTTTAATAGTAATAAAAGCATATAGTTTCTAAAGTATATCGAATCAGTCTGATTTTGTTCCAAAAATTCCCTATTAACTCTATAGGAAGTTGCTTTAATGACCACACAATATGGATATATGAATATATACGTAACTCCAAGGAGTTAAAATGCAAAAATCATGAGCATAATACACATTTGTCAAGCTACACAAAACGAGGCACACATTAAAGTACCAAGAAACAGGAGAGGCAAAACCAAAGGTCCAACCAACTAAGCAGTTAAAACAAATCCGAGAGGAGATCAGAGCATCCACTGGGGACCGGAGGAGAGACTGACCATCAGAAGGCAAGTTGATCACCCGCTGACAGAAAATCACTTGGCAACGCGGCTGATCATTAACCGATAACACATGACATTAAAGGGGTTCACAAAGAAGAGGTTTTAAACGCACACAAAATAAGATAAATACCGACCACCCCAATGAGGAGGAACCCAACAGAAACGAGCGGAAAATTAATAGTGTGAACACACGAGGGGATAGGAGGAGCTGGGGAGCTGTGGAAGCTGGGGAGCTGGGGGAGCGGGAGCAGCAGGATGAGCAAGCAGCAAGGTAGATCTGGGCATCTCAGATAAGTATCAGCTTACATTGGAGCCAGGTCGCAGAACGACGACGGACGGTAGTAGGGAGTTGGAAATTTGTCAAAATGTCAACGGGTGAAACAGTTTTGGAACTGTTGAGACGGCGACTGGATATACTGTGAGATTCGATGGGATGCCCCTCGATGGGGGACCTCTTATGGAGCAGCCACGTAGCTTTTGTAAAACAAACCATTAGCAGCTAATAAACATTAGTCATGCGACAAAACAAAGTTTCTGTTTCTGTTTCTGTTTCTGTGTCTGATGTCTGGTGGAGAGGGAGGCCCGAGAGATCTTACGGTCTCGATGATTTAGTGAGAGTAATTAAAACTTAAGTTTCCTTCGCTTCGCATATGTAAATGATCTCGCGGATTTCCACGAAAATCCGAACCAAACCGAACCAAAAAAACGAAATACGAAAACGAATAAAAGAGTTTTTCAGCTAAGGTTAAACAAGTTTTGGTGTTTGCTCCTCTCCATCAGACTCCATATATCCACATATAATTATAATGAATCGCCTGTTTAATTGAAATTTATGCAGATCGTGGGTAACCGAGGCGACCAGCGCGTGTTGACAGTCAGAGTGCTATCAATTATTAGACCGAGTACCTAGTGTACTCCAAGAGCTGGCCACCGTTATACCTCGGTCCTGATAGTATCGTTTTGTAAATGATCGCCTACAAATTGTGTACAAGATTATGGAAGCTGGCACATTAGAAACCCGATTCGTAAAATGGCAATTACGCGCGGAATCCACATCCTTGTGAGTCACATCATCCCCAGCTTGTAGCTGTAAATGTATACCACTTAATTTTGCCTTTCTGGCACTTTCCTGTCCCGATTTCTGGCCGTGTGTCACCATCATCGGGCTTAGCTTAACTCTTCTCCGGTACTTTGGAGTCCTCTGTCCGCACTGTCTGGTTATTTATTAGCTTTCCATCCAATCACAAATCACCTGAAGCATTTAGTTCTGTACATTTTTATGGCGGCTACTGATTCTGTGCAAGTGTAAGGAAATCGCTTTGGTCTGAAGCCTTTATTTATTTACAAGGAGGATGTGTGTATAGCCTTCGATGTCCAAGTGCTGCGGTGTTTATTTTGAGCAGAAGATTTTAGGCTTCTTTGTAGAAACGCTTTCAATTATTATAATATTTTAAAATATGTGTAGACTTTTGCACACCCTCTTTTAGTTTTTAATTTAAATCTTGGCAATCAATTTAAATACAAAATAAGATTTAATTTAAAAAGTATATATTTTATACTTAATTTTAATTAATCTGTAATTTTTAAGGATTTTTAATAAATATATTTTTCCTTTGTATGGAAACTAAACGAAACTGTTAATCGAAAAATTTTACTTATAAATAGAAATGAAAAAAGTTTACTGAGTTTAGTCAGTCTATTAATTACATATTAATGTTTAAACAATTTAAACAATCAAGTTTAAGACTTAGATATATACATTTTGATATTCTGAAGCTGTATTATCATAGATTAGCATTACAATAATGGGTAAGTATTGAACCCAATTGGGAAAGGGGTAGTGCTTAACAGTCATCCGGGAGAAATCTTTGCTATATTTTGATTATTATTAAATTACAGTTTCGTACTTGTATTTAAACAAATACTTTCTATGTAATTTATAAATCGGTTTTTCCTTATCATTTGTTCAAAAGTTGCCTTACAATATAACTATAAATAATGATAACGAGTACTTCTTCAGTTGAGCATTCCCCAACAAGGCTAAAAAAAATGTAGGATGCCAGTTCCTTTCTCGCCCAGCTTAGTCTGAGTTATTAATTATTGATTTTGTTATTTAATTAAATTAAGTTTGTTTGTTAATTCAATTAAATTTGTTGTTAATATTATATTTTAATCATTTTTCCCCTTAAAAAAATATACAAATAGTCATCCAGCTAAGCTCCATAGCATTCTATTTACAATCCCTTTTCAAGCACTTCAGGGCTTCCTTTTCCTTCAACATCTTAAATAACACTTAATAAAAACCTTTACTATTGATCGATACCCTGTAATTTTAAGCAAAATACACAATATATTTTTCAGCAAAAATTGCACTGACTATTTGTGTCACCTTTAAATATGGTCGCTGCGCATGCGCATAACCATAAGATTCACACATGCCTGGGAAAGAGATGAGGATGTGCGGATGGGAATGTGAATGTGGATGGTGAATGTGAATGTGTTTGGGGAACAAGGGAAATACATTTTAAAAATTTAACGATGCGCACATTTTATTATCGCAATTAATTACAAAAACAACGCAGCCGAAAAGAAATCTTAGTCACTTTATCTGAGCCCAAGGAGAGAGAGAAAAGCTGAGAAAGATGGGACTGAGCGGGACAGGGAGAGAGATCCGAGCGATCCGAGCGATCTGAGGGCTGCGATAAGCTTTATGATAGATGAGACTAGTAAAATGCTACTACCAAATGGTTCTCGACTCGGAGATCGCTGCTCCTGTCGTAATTGGAGGCGCGACAGTTTGTCTCAGCAGTCAAAACCCGGTTAATGCGAGAGCGAGCACTGCGCCGGAGAGTTGCGACGAGTGCAGGAAACCTGTTTCTCGACCAATTAAATTCAAGAGAGAGAGATTAAGCCAGGCTTTAGGCCTGGCCAAGAGCTGTTGACGGCTGCTGCGGGCCTTCAGCCCAAGACATTTCGAGTTTCGACGCGTACCGCGACAGTTCCCGCTCCGAAGCGTCTGCGTCAAGTTGGAGTTTTCGGTTTTAACGGCGGTCCACGTACGGTTGATTCTTTCCTGGTCAGAGGAGTGTAGAATGGGCTTTAAGCACGCCATGCTGCAGCGCAGTTACGAGCTGTCGCCCTCCCCGGCGCGCACACCACCCATGCCAGCCAATGCCACCATCACCAGAACCACCCACGAGGCGGCTCCTCCGGCGGCAGCCATGCCCCCCGTTCAAGTCACGGACTTTAGCATTAGTCGGATACTGGGCAAGGAGCGAAAAAGTGTCCAAGATACAAGCACCAACATCCTTGATCTCTCCAAGAGCAGCAGCCTCATCACAAGCAGAGGTAGTGACTTAAGAGCAGCCCAACCACAAGGATTACCCCCAACAGCACCGATGTTATCATCACCCTACGGATGCTATTCCATGCTGCCTCCGGATCTGGTGGCCATGGCCAATGCCACCCAGTTCTATGCCAAGTTCTTCCCGCACCTGTTGCCCGCCTATGCAGCGGCAGCTGCAGCTGCAGGACTCAGCACGCCGCCCACTTCGCCATACCAGCAACCTCTCCCGCAGCAGCATCCGTCCCAGCAGAAGCGCTACTTTGCGCCCTATGTAATTAATGGTCAGCAGCAGCAACAGCAGATCCGTACCAAAGGACCTGCCTGCACCCGTCTGGACTGCCAGGAGTGCCTGGACTACTACCAACGACTGCAGGCTGGCTACAAGCAATCGACGCCCCTCATATCGCCGGCTGCCTCATCCGTGAGCAGTTCCAGCGGCGTCCTGCGGCCAGCAAGGGAACTGGCCATGACTGCCGCCGGGGGATCCGTCACCAGTAATATTTCCCTGAGCTCCGTCACCAATGTGAATCTGAGTCTGAACATGGCTCAGACAGCATCTGTGTCCACTGTCATCGGCAGCACCGCAGGAGCGATCGGTGGCTACAACACAGCTGCCACCGAGGAGATCAGCTACAAGTGCAGGATATGCGAAAAGGTCTTTGGATGCTCCGAAACTTTGCAGGTGAGCATGGGATCAAAATTACCTTACAGAAAATAGGGATTTATTTAGTCTTCGTAAGTAAAAAAATATATCCAATTCCTAAATTATATAATATGGGAATAACTTTCCTTAGTAAACAAAGCGATGTTATGGGAGTATGGGAATTCAATCATTTTTAACTCGATTTTTATCCTTATGATATTGATTTAAAAAAAAAAAAAATATATATATATTTATATATATATATTAAACCTTCAAATGCACAAAGCTTTTTAGGCCATAGCAGATTAGGATTAAGATTACGATTAAGATTGGGATTAAGATTATTAAGTTATATTTATTATACTCGAATATAGCAGACAATCAAAGTTTAGGAAAGGTATCTAGTATTTACCATATGCCATAAATTATAAGGAATTTTGATTTTTCCGCAATACCTGTTGTTTTATTTTTAAATAGAGGGTTTTTTCTACTTAATATAGGGTAAAAAAATCAATTTTTTGTAAATATACGAATTACTTGTTTCGTTTATTTTGACTTAAGCAAAGAGAACAAAAATATGTAAGCGTACGGGAAATTTTAGAGCATAAACATAAATAAAGAAGTTTAAGATATTAATATAACTGATGAAATTAGTAAAATAGTAAGTATTAAATGTTGCTGCTATACGGTCGACAGATATAGAGTTCTGTAGATAATTTATCTTTTCCAGTAAATCCAAAAATACATTATAGTCTAGATTAGAGTCATATGATTTCCCTAAACCTTAACATAAGGATTATATTAGATTAACTGAAAAATATCAAACAAGAAGAAAACGAATAGATACATTGTAATACATAAATATATCTGTAATATATATAATTATATATTTATATATATAAAGATTTTACAATGAATTCAAAATGGTGAATTTAATTCTAGAAATTTTTTCTTTATTTTTTGCTGATTATTTTTGATCCAGATATTTCACATCAGTTATAAATTTATTATTTCGTTAACAAAATCCATTCAAAACATCAAGCTACATGTATTCCAGAAAAAGACATATTTAACCTTTTTTACGGCCATTTATAAAATTAAATATCGTTTTTCCAATTCTCCAAGTAATTCTCGAAATCTTGAGTAAACTGAAACTAGGGGCGGAGCTTCTAAGTGAGCAAGCAGAAGAGAAGAGAGCTGAGAAGAATTGAGTGCCTTATGCAAATATCAGCAACTGTAGCGCGTCTCTCAAAATGGAGTCTTCCGAAAAAAGAGCCGAAACGAGCGAGAACTGGTTTTACGCATGGGTGCAGGGCGTTGCTACCAGATTCGTTAGAGAGAGCAAGAGAGAGGGAGGGAGAGAGAGAGAGAGAGAGAGAGAGAGGGTCTTAACGGATCCACACAAAATGGCCATTGAGATTAGTATCAGTTTCAGACCAAAATTTAAGGCAATTCCTTTATAATAACTAAATTTAATATTTTAATAAAATACTTAACAGAAAACAATCTCCGCTAGTTCTAGTAACAACTATGATTTGGTTTTTTATCTTTTTACATCTCTTTAGTTTTTATGTGAAATTAGTTAAAATTATTATATAAAACAGTTAAAATATTAAGTAAATAATTTTCAACTTATTCAATATATATTTTCTTTCTTCCTTTCAGGCCCACGAGAAAACGCACAAATCGCCGCGTTACGAATGCTCAGACTGCGGCAAGGGCTTCTCCCAGTTGCGGAACTACAAGTACCACCTGTCCGTGCATCGCGGCACCAAGGAGTTCGCTGCCGAGTGTCCAGAGTGCGGCAAGACCTTCAACGACAAGGGCTACCTCAGTAGCCATATGAAGATCCACCGTAATCGCAAGGAGTACGAGTGCCCGTACTGCCCCAAGTCGTTCAACCAACGGGTGGCCTTTAACATGCACGTACGCATCCATACAGGCGTAAAGCCGCACAAGTGCTCCGAGTGCGGAAAGAGGTTTTCCCGGAAGATGCTCCTCAAGCAGCACATGCGCACCCACAGCGGCGAGAAGCCCTACCAGTGCTCCGTCTGCGGCAAGTCCTTCGCCGACCGCAGCAACATGACGCTGCACCATCGCCTGCACTCGGGGATCAAGCCATTCAGCTGTCCCCTCTGCCCCAAGGCCTTCACCAAAAAGCACCACCTTAAGACGCACCTCAACTACCACACTGGCTGCAAGCCCTACGTCTGCCCGCATCCCAACTGCAACCAGGCCTTCACGCAGTCCAGCAACATGCGCACCCACGCCAAGAAGTGCCAGTATCGTCCTCTGGAGGGAACTGCCACCGCATCCCTTCCTGCGGCGGCGGCAGTGGCGGGGAAGTCTTCGCAACAACTGCAGATGCCGGTGCCGGCCACTTTGGCCGTTGCCATGGCAACGTCTCCGGCGTTTGCGATGCCAATGCCACCACCACCTGGACCACCGCCGCCGGCTCAGCAAACTCTGCTCAGCAATCTGAGGACATTCTAAAAGTCTAAAAGAGAAATTATTAAATATGAAGCACCAGGATGTGCTGAATCAACCAAAATTGTAAAAAATAATATTAGTTTTCAGTTTGTTGTTATTCATTTGAGATCTAAACTGCATTTACACATAATATTTTGATTAAATTTAGATAATTTCAGTGTCTAAATCTTTATTTAGTCATACGTTTTATAATTAAGCAAAGACCGAAATGGTTTTAATTTGAAGAATAAAAATTAAAATTTTTACTGTATATTTGTTAAATTTGCTAGAAATTTATTCTTATTGGTGATTTTTGCAAGGAGTAGATTTTGGCTAATCTAATTTAATATTCTTGTATTTAAAAATGGAATATAAATCGAACATAAAGTTTCTGTAAAAAAGGCGGATATAGAAATCGAAATCGGAAAAGTTGGTTTAAAATTTACTTCTTAGAATGTCGAGCTTTTTAATCCCAGTGCAACTGGAAGACTTTATTTAATTTATTTTTATAACATTTTAAAGTTTGATTCGAATTTACTTAGTGCACATGGAAGACTTTATTTTATTTGTATAACATTTTAAAATGATTTCGTTTGTCACATATTATTTTATTTTGTTTTTATTTATATTATATATATTATATTTGTTTTAGGTTAGTCTGTTTTTTAACTAATGTAAATGAAAATACTGGTAGACTTAGTGTATAGCCGAAATATTTAAATATCAAAACTCGCAATTTGTCGTATAATATACAAAAATTATTTTGTTTTAACTGGACTCTTTCCCATTTATCAACAATTCTCACATTAACTATACCTAAAGTTTAGAGAATCATTTGCACAATTGAGGTCATACTTCTTTCAATAAATTAAATTCAACCTTCCCAATCTAGTATACAAGTGATTTTCTTTTATATAAATCAAGTTGTTCAGAAATAAAGTTGGTTTTAGCTTCAACAGCTCATCAAAAATATTTCAGCACCTGGTTCCAAAAACAAAAAAGGAAGAAACAGGTATGATTCTTCACAAAATAACTTGCAACTAAAGTTAAAGTAAATTATTTACAAGATAATTAATTTCCTCTAGATATCCTTAGGCTCTTTATGATTAATAGGAAACTTTCAAGGACGTGAAGTTTCAATTATGCATAACCATACCTACGTAGATGTGGGTGGTCTATCTATGAGACTATCAGAAAGTATCGAGTCGTTCTATAGACTTGAACGCTTTCCCCCCTATTCGCCATTCTATGGGGTTATGGGTGTTGTATGTTCGAGTGTATTCAGTTCGATTGGAGCGGCATATGGCACTGCTGTCTCCGGGACCGGGATATCCGCCACAGCCGTGGTGCGTCCAGAGCTGATCATGAAGTCGATTATACCGGTTGTGATGTCCGGAATTATAGCCATCTATGGTCTTGTGGTTTCTGTGCTGTTGTCGGGCGAGTTGACAACTTCGGCTCAATACTCTCTACCTACGGGATATGTCCACCTGGGAGCCGGACTCGCCACCGGATTCTGCGGCTTAGCTGCCGGTTACGCCGTGGGAGAGGTGGGCGACATTGGAGTGCGAAATATCTCCGAGCAGCCACGCCTCTTTGTTGGCATGATTCTTATCTTGATTTTCGCAGAAGTTTTGGGCCTTTACGGACTGATCATCGGTATATATTTGTATACTGTGAATATAAGATCGTAAACTTTATAAGATAAGTTATTATTAAGGTTGTATGGTATTAAAATGTTTATAAAGGATAACTTTCTGATATCTTTAAGCGTGTCTTTTTTTATTTAATGCACAGAGAAAATTGGGAAGAAGTAAAATATTTTATTAAAAAAGTTAGCTTCTTATTTTGTGCTTCTTTTGTTTTGTTTTTTCCTTTTCCGTTAATCCACAGTGGGAATGGTGCTAAACAACCAGAAATGCACCTTTGGTGGAAACGTCAACATCCAATGTCGCTCCTAATCCAACCGACCAATATTAGCGTTGTTGGGTTTATAAAACAAAAATTAAACAATAATAAAAAATTTGGTTTCTTGCAATAGAGTTTTAAATATTTTTTCCTTTCGCACTTGCGATATTTTTGGAAAACAAAACATATATATTTAGAAAAAATATCGATATATTTGTATATTATCAACAACCCAGGTATATTTCCATTGCTGTGCAACGGTCACACTGTCAAAATTGGCGATTTTTTGTTAGTAATTATTAATTTTACGCAAACGGAAAACACAAAAAGGAAGAGCCAAAAGCATTGGTAGAACTCGGAGAGTCAAAGGTGGCGAAGCCTAAACTGCCGGGCATTAGCCGGCAGCCGAAACCGAACTCGAAAAGCTTTCAATCCGGCAAATTTCATCACAAGTCCCAATTTCATCACTGCACACGTGTCTGAAGCTTTGGATCTTCGATCTTATATCAAGTCCAGGCGATTTCCGGACCGCAGTCTGGAACGCCCGTCTGATATCGCGACATCAAAGAGTTTACACCAATCCGCGACAGACTGAGCACGTCAAGGAGCCAAACGAAGGAGGTGGAGAAGGAGGAGGAGGTGCTGCAGGAAAGTGGCGGCGGCAGCGAAGGCGGTAGAAATAGCATACTCTTCTCAGCGATGGACGAGTATTGGCAGCAGCTGACCAACGGTGGCGTTCGCGGAGGAGCAGCCACCAACGGCCATGGACACGAGGCGGCGGCGCAAGCGTCGGGAAATAGCGCCAGCGGAGCTGCTACCAGCAGCAACAGCAACAACAACTATGTGAACTTTAATCAGTTCATTCGGCAGCACAACCTGGGCGGCGGATCATCGCCCACTGCCAGCGCCGGAACAATGCAGCATCCACTGAGCAGCGGCAATAATACGAACTATAACATTGGCGGCGGCGGAGGAGCCTTCGGCCTGAATCCGCCAGTGGCTGCGCTCGGGAACTGGAACATCTTTGGGCATGTGAGTGTGTAGCTTTTAAAGGATTATTATATATATTTTTATAAAGAGTTATGGCTATATCTAAACATTATAATCCTGTTTTTTTTCCACAGTTGCATAGACAGCAGCCCATGTTTATATCTTACCAAAATGGCGATGGCGCCGCCTCCTTCAGCAACAATTATGATGATACCTTTTCGAATCTGTACACACCATTCGGCAACAATCCCTTTGACTTCAGCTCTTCCAAGCTGCAGGCCTCAGCCCCTGAATTTGTGCCCAACCTGGCCAAGTTGAGTCTGGATGAGGTGCCGACGCCGGCGGCGACAACGCCGAACGGGAACAGGAACATCACTGCCAGCCAAGAAACTGCCATTAGTGTGACGGGAACAAGGGCGCCACAACCGGTTGCAAGCGGTGGATCAGGAGGAGGAGAGCCTCACCACCTTCGCAACAATTACGAGAGAGATCGTGGCGACAGAGACTCACGACCAGGAAGCACCCGGCAGCAGCGTCGCTCTGACTACCGCGACGACCGCGAGGATCGATACGAGCGAAACGATCGCAAGAAGCCCCAGAAGCAGCAGCGCTACGACAATCATAGAAGCAACAAACGAAGGGACGACTGGAATCGCAACCGGGACCGCATCAACGGCTTTCCCCGGGCCGCCGATGAGCTGGACACGAGCAACGAGAGTGCTCAGCCGTCGCCCGAAAAGCAGCAAACGACGCAGCAGCAGCAGCAGCAACAAATCTCCCCGCGGAGAGCTCCCCCGCCACCACCGGCGGCGGATAATGAGAAGCTATCACAGCGGGAGAAACTCATACGCGATATTGAGCAGCGGCGGCTGGAGTGCCTGGTGTGCGTGGAAGCGATCAAGGCGCACCAGCCGACGTGGTCCTGCCAGAACTGCTACCACGTTCTCCACCTCAAGTGCACTATTACCTGGGCGAGCAGCTCCAAGTCTGATGTCGGCTGGCGGTGCCCCGCCTGTCAGAATGTCCTCCAGGAGCTGCCGCGCGAGTATCTCTGCTTTTGCGGAAAACTCAAGAACCCGCCGGTGTCCCGTACGGAACTGGCGCACAGCTGCGGCGAGGTCTGTTGCCGGATCGAAGGCTGCAGCCATGCTTGCACACTTCTATGCCACCCGGGCCCCTGTCCACCGTGCCAGGCCAATGTGGTGCGCAGCTGTGGTTGCGGCCGCAGCTCCAAGACCATGCAGTGCGCCATGAAGGAAGATCTCCTATGCGGCGAGATCTGTGACAAGGTGCTAAACTGTGCCGAGCATCGGTGTCGCGCCGAGTGTCATGCGGGCAAGTGTGCAGCTTGTGCGGAGCAGGTGGAGCAGCATTGTCACTGCGGCAAGCAGGAGCGACAGGTGCAGTGCACACGGGAGAACCAGGACAAGCGGAGCTACTCGTGCAAGGAGAGTTGCGGGAAGCCCCTGCCCTGTGGTAACCACAAGTGCAAGGACTCATGTCACGCGGGCAGCTGCAGGTGAGTACATCCACTCAGGTCGCCTCATAACCATTTCTTCATTTTCTAATTTTCCATTCTCCCCTTTAGGCCTTGTAAGCTGAGTCCTGAACAGATAACCAGCTGTCCTTGCGGTAAGATGCCGGTGCCGGCCGCTCAACGCGCGAGCTGCCTTGATCCCGTACCAACTTGCGAGGGAATCTGCTCGAGGACGCTGCGCTGCGGCAAGCCAGCTCATCCCCATCAATGCGCCAGCAAGTGTCACCTGGGCCAGTGTCCGCCATGTCCCAAGCAAACGGCCGTCAAGTGTCGCTGTGGCCACATGGATCAGATGATCAAGTGTCGCCAGCTCTCAACGCGGGCGGACGATGCCCGCTGCAAGCGACGCTGCACGAAGAAGCGCAGCTGCGGCAAGCACAAGTGCAATGCCGAGTGCTGCATCGACATCGATCACGCCTGCCCGCTGCCCTGCAACCGGACGCTGACCTGCGGCAAGCACAAGTGCGATCAGCCCTGCCACCGAGGCAACTGTTCGCCGTGCTATCGCAGCAGCTTCGAGGAGCTCTACTGTGAGTGCGGAGCCGAAGTGATATATCCACCGGTGCCGTGCGGCACCAAGAAGCCGCTCTGCAAGCGGCCCTGCTCGCGATCGCATCCCTGCGAGCATCCGCCGCAGCACAACTGCCACTCGGCGGCTACCTGTCCGCCCTGCATGATGTTCACTACCAAGTTCTGCCATGGCGGCCACGAGCAGCGCAAGACTATTCCATGCTCGCAGCCCAACTTTAGCTGTGGGATGGCGTGCGGCAAGCCCTTGCCATGCGGTCGTCATAAGTGCATCAAGCCGTGCCACGAGGGCGCTTGTCAGAGTGCCGGCGAGGTATGCCGTCAGAGCTGCACTAAGCCGCGAACGCTCTGCGGTCATAAGTGTGCCGCTGCCTGTCATGAGGGCGCCTGTCCCGAGACACCGTGCAAGGAGCTGGTGGAGGTTCAGTGTGAATGCGGCCACCGGAAGCAGAGTCGCAGCTGCCAGGAACTGGCCAGGGAGCACAGTCGTATTGCCACCGCCCAGCTGGCCTCCTCCATGGCGGAGATGTCGCGCGGCAACTACATGGAGCTCAGCGAAATACTGGCCCCGGCCAAGACCAGCAAATCGAACCGAACGTAAGGGATGCCCAAAGTTGTTAAAATAATGTATTTTAATAATAATTAATAATACTTTCAGTTTGGACTGCAACGACGAGTGCCGTCTGTTGGAGCGGAATCGCCGACTGGCCTCTGCTCTATCATCGGGCAACCCGGACACAAAGCAAAAGTCGCTGACCAAGTACTCCGAATTTGTTCGAGGCTTTGCCAAGAGGAATCCGGCTCTGACCAAGAGCGTTTACGAGACGCTAAGCGATCTGGTGAAACTGGCCAAGGAGAGTAAGCAGCGGTCGCGAAGCCACTCCTTCCCCACGATGAACCGCGAGAAGAGGCAATTGGTGCACGAGCTGTGCGAGATATTTGGCATTGAATCGGTGTCCTACGACAAGGAGCCTAATCGGAATGTTGTGGCCACGGCCCACAAGGAGAGGGTAAGTCGAAATAAAAATGTACTCCCAATAAGCTTAACCTCGACATTATCTATTTTCTTACAGTGCTGGCTGCCTGCCACGAGTATAATGGAGGTGCTGGCTCGTGAGTCTGGGCAACGACGAGTCCCTGTGCCCAGCAACAATGCATGGAGCTTAAAGAAATAGAGGAAATCCATCGTAATATAAAACTAGATACTGTTGGACGGAGGAAGGGAACCTAGAATGAAATATTAGTCGAGCCTAAAGCGGAGGCAAACCGAAAGAAAGCTCTATGAGAGGACAATACACTTACACTTGCGAAGCCGATATTGCAAGATTTGCCGCCGTATATTTTGTAAATTATAACGAAAGTTAGCTAAAATCTAGAATGCATAAATATGTTGAATATTGAATGGATACGCAGGGGCAGAGTTATGGAGAATCTTGTTAACCAATTCTGTTTCATGATGAATTTATTATCAAAAATCAAAACCTTCTGAGCCCAAAACTAGATAAGAATGAATGTATACCGGAGGGAAAAATAAATAGGAATAAAGAGCAGAGGGAAAAAGTTGCGTTTAATTTTATTATTCAGTAAGCTAAAGTTTCAGTTTGCGATGAAATCAATTCGATTGTGCTGGAGTTCTATCAAAGAAAGCTTATAAAACATCTATAAATAGAACCACCAAACTTTTGCTGATTTCGCAAGGCGATTTATACTGATTGTTCTTATGGCAGATTTGTTCGTTTTCAACAATAATATAATTTCGTAATAATTACAAATGTTGTCTATATCAACTGTGTATAAATAATCCAGAGGTTGACTTCAGGTAGAAAACATTAAAATAAAGCTCACATTCCCCGGCGGAACGAGTGCTCCTGTTGCGAATTCACCGCTTTGACGGTCGAGGAATTTTTGCAGTCGAGGGTCGTCGGCGAGCTGGCATTGCCGGTATTGGGAGGGGTTTTCCTCAATGACGACGAAGTATCCTTCTTTTGTGATTTTATCCCTAGAGGCTCCGATGGGGGAATAAGTTTGCTCACCGTACTGGAGAGCTCTTGCTTCTTGCTGGCGGACGACTGCGGTTTGGGCAGGCGAAGTTGCTCCCAGTCCAAGGCCATGCTCTTTTGGATGTCCTCCCCGAATACCAGGAAGGGTGTATTCGCCTTGCTCACATAGACGCTCACGAGCTCCGTGATCTGTTGCTCAATCTTTGGTAGCTTGGACGAGATGGCCTTGCGATCCTTCTCCTCTTTAAGCAGCTGGCCACCGCGATTGTTGAATCGATTCGGATCGTTCGCCTTGGCCACCAGTGCCTCCATGCGCGACCACATCTCTGTCCGATGGGCGTAGAGCTCGAAAATCTTCTTGTTGCTGCTGTAGAAGTCCTTAAGGGAGTCTAACTCCTTCTCGTGCAGTTCCAGGATATCTTCGCTCTCGGATTCGGTGAGGGAATTGGTAAAGAGTTGTCGCTCATGTGGCCCCTTCAGAGTGAGATCCCACCACATCTTGATTTCTAAACGCACCTCTTCTATGTAGGTCTTCAGATGCTTACTACGGATTGCGTGGCAGCGCTGCAGCTCTTCCTGGAGTATATCGTAAGTGCCCTGTGTGTAGACCTTAGCTTCCTGCACCCGCCGCTTGGCTGAATCGTCAGTCTCTGGGAGTCGCGTCCAGAGTACTTCAACCTTCTGGCGCATGGCGTCGATCTGCTCGTGTAGCTCCTGGACCTGGCGGGCGTATTCCTTCTGCATTTGGCGTAGTTCCGCCAAGACCTGGTGTTTGGGGGACTGGTTTTCCTGGCACAGCAGAAGTACCTCAGAGTCTGTAACGGGTGAGAGATCTAATGTCTTCATGTTTGTCCGAATGCTGTCACGCAGCTGTTCCATCTCCTTGAGGCGCTCCATTCGCTGGTTGCGAAGCTGTGCGAGGCGAACTCGGAACGCGTCCATCTCCTCCGGCAGTGGCAGAGGATCTTCGGGCAGGGACAGCGGCACCTCGTCTAGTTCCTCACAGAGCTGGTCCTGCTGCAGTAGCAGCTCACAGATCTCGGCTCGTCGGCTGGCCAGCTCCTCCCGCAAGTATTCAATGCTTTTGTTCAACCCCAACTGCTTGATGATCAGGGGAACATTGTCAGGCTCATCGTTAATGTCCACAGAGTCGTGGAGTAGGCGCTTAAGGTCACTGGCCTCCGCCCGCAGGCTGGCGATTTCGTCGAGGACCGTCTGCTGCTTCTCCCGCGACTCGTTGAGCAGATCCGTGTAGAAGGTCTTCACGTGTTCCCTCAGCCGCTGGAGAAACTCGTCGCAGGTCTTGGGCTCAAAAATGCCCAACCACATTTCGTGAAGCATGTCCACATGCTGACCAGTCATCGCCAGGATCTGCTCCTTTACTGCGACGGAACTGTGCGTTTCCATAATTCTGTTTTGTGTGCCAAATTGGGCTGGATTTTGAAAGAAAACTACTTGTGTATGTATACTTATAAAGCCGAAGCTCAAACTGAAGTAAAATAAATTTAAAAAATAACGTTATCGTTTGATTTTTAAATACAAGAAATTTAAAAGTATATTTTTTCTTTATATTAAAAAAAAACTTTTAAGACGTAGTTCTTTTTTTACGTGCATAATATTTCTTTGTATTTCTGTTCTTTATAATAACTACTAATATTAATATAATATTAATAATAATAATAAATGGCTGGAAATAGTAGCAGTTATATTAGTTTCAAATGATGTTTTTTATTACCATCAGAGCAGTGTCGCCAGTTTAGCTTATTTCAGGAAAGACCTGGCATCTTTGAAAATTTATTTGCTTATAAAATTTGCACCTAGCTTAAAGCCTTAAAAATAGCTTTAATATTTATCTAGCATATACTATCTATAATTTTTGTTTTTAAATTTTTTTGCTACCGATAACTATCGATTATAATATTCGCTGCAATGCTGCCCTATTTTACGTGGATAAAATTATCCAGCTTTTGTCAGTAAACTTTCACTTATGCCAATTGGCATAGGAAGTGTGTGTTATACCAATCGGTAAATGTCAGACAGCAAATATATTCAAAAATTATCTGTTAACAGATAAAAATGTATATATTTCGTTTAACCTTTTTGTTGTTTTATATAATTAAGAATAACTAAAATTTTCGGCGTGCACTCGGAAAAAATGGGAGCTCGCGTTTCCTAGTAGTAAACTTTAAAATATAACTTAATAAAAAGGAAGGAAAACTAAAACCGAAATTTTGGTAATGGTAAAACAAACACTTACTTTAAAATGAACCTTAATAACATTTCGACTAATTTTTGTAATATATAACAATAACAATAACAATATATAACATTATAACAATGAAGTTTTGATAAATTGTATCTCGTCCGGTATTTCTGCATGCCGTAGTATTAAAGTTAATTAAGAATTTTTGACAACCGACTTTAAAAATATAGTTTCGAGATAAACACTTAAAACGTTTTGAGTGCTGAGCCCTAAAATATTAACTGGATCGATTTGAAATTTTGCCACAGGATTGCCAAGACAATTGAGTAATTGAACAAAACATAGATTTTTAAGTCTCAATCGAAATCGTATAGGCATCCCTTTCACTCTCACAGGGTTTCGAAAATTTAGCTCTACTCCATACGGAGCTTAAACCAGAGGCAATATTGCTTTTTACTTATATTATTCGTCATATTGTGTTTGATTAACCTGTAAAGCTTAGATGGGCGCTTTTAATTTTTTTCAGATCTTAAAGGTCTTCCCTTAATGATTTAATTATTGACCCTTCCTAATTCACATCGATGGCTGATCGTTTTGCAAACACACAACTTATATGCCGATGTAGACATATTTCTGCCTGGCCCCTGTCTTGGCTCGCAGAGTCCGATCCTGCTTTAAGGAAAGAAAACTATTAAGACTTAAAAATTTCAGAATATGGGCCAGAAGTCTTAACCATTAGTTAATTAAAGCTGCTTGAGGGGTGGGAAACTACCTGAGAGCTGCCCAAGGGGGATTCCTTCTTCCACCTGCTGGTCCGTAGTTGTGGAAACTAGAAAATACTTACATACTAACTCCTACCAACGGCAGCTGTCCCGCTGGCCCGTTGCCATCTCGTTTCGGGCTATGGGCACACGCTTCTAATTTGTTGCCATTGCCGTTGCCATTTTCACGAAAAACAATAAGCGGCGCCTAGGGAATAATGCCAAAATAAAGATGAAATGTTACGACAAGTCAAAGTGGGGGGATTCCCAGGATGAGACGCACTCACGCACTCCGAGGATGCCCCGGATGAAGATGAAGGGGGTGCTAAGGGGGCAGGGAGGCAGGGAGGCTGGTGGTGGTGTTAAGGCAAAAGGCAAGTCGTATGTATATGAATATAGACCTGACATAATGAGCAGCCTATAAGCGAAATGGCTGCCAACATTGTCGGAGGCCACTCCACGGCCCCGTCCGCTCAAGATGTGTGCGTAATTTGAATTTAGTCTGCCGGGGAGTTTATTAACAAATACAAAGAAATCCGTAAGACGCTGAAATGAGCGAGGGAAAAAGAAAGAAAAAAAGAAAGAAAGCTGGCTGGCTGGCAGGCAATAAGTGGCGGCACCGGTGGTTGGTGTGGGTTGCAACCATAATTCCAGGGAGATTAAATTGCGGTTGGCATCTTTAGGCTGGCTGCCTGTTGGTGATGGTGTTGGCCAAAAAGGCCGCGGGATTGAAGGAAAAGAGTTCATTTTGGGTCAATTGTAAACCGCTGCTGCATGGGGGTGTGAGTTTGGAATGAGAGTGGGGATATTTTTATAAAAATGTGTGTGTAATTTTAATTATGTGTTACAGCAAGCCAAAAAAAAAATTAATTTAATGGAATGGCATATGCGTGTGTGTGTGTGTGAACGAATAATACTTGAGCTCTTCCACATTCCATTACGTTATTAATACAGCTATTTATTTTAAATTTAAATTTTAAACCAACAGAAAATTTAAATTATTTTCAAATTACTTTTTGTGGTCGCGAGGTGAAAGTACAGTGGATTTAAATGCTTTTTTCACAGTTGACCCTATTTTTGTTGTTGTTAAACTGTGGACCGAAGCCAATGTGTTATTATTAGTTGTTAATTTGAGTTGCTATAATACCAATTAAGTAATCATTCGAATTATGTTCGTGCGAAATATGAATGGCAATTGCATGAAAGTCCATAAATAGCATTAAATGTAAAAAAACGATTTAAGCTTTTATTGGAAATATTTGTAAATAAAATACTATATTGAAATATTATTAAATAGTTTTTATATTATTTAATATAATGTTTTTCAATACTCAATTAAGTTAAATTAAAGCACAAACGTTTGTTTACATAAGAGAGTTCAAAATGGTATTTAGATTAAAAATACTAAGAATAAAATAGAATTTATCAAAAGTCTTTTGAAACATCTTTCTATTAATTTATGAACCAATCTTAAAACCAGAAATTAATAAGATTAAGCTTCTTTTTAATACAACAAAATATCGATGTTATTTGTTATTTATTTATAAAATTTGACTTTGAACTGATTCTGAATTCCTTTGTTTTCGTATTTTCAGTTTTCAAAGTTTTCAAAGGCTAATCTTAAAAAAGTTATTCCATCACTCCGATAAATACGAATATCAACTTTGGCATTTCCTTCTAGCAACAAAATGCAGCGGAACAGCAACAACTACAACGACAATAACAAAAAAATGGTAACATGACAAACATTTGATGCTCATTTGTGACATTTGTCCTGGGAGAACTTTCATACGTCCATATAACATATGCAGTAGCAAGTAATATGAAAGCTGTCCTTAAAATATTCATTAAGTCTGAGTGCAGTGGCTGAAATTATGCCTGCGTGTGGCCCCTGGCCCGGTGGCCTCTCCCCTCGAGCCCTAAGCGTGTCCTGCGTCCTGTGAGCACGTGACCCGACCGAAAAGAGGCGACCACAGAAATGCCACTGCGAGGGGTGAGTGATGGGAATGGCGTGAAGTGGAGAGTAGAGAAGAGGAGCTGAGAAGGCAGCCCGTCGAGTTGCTTTCAATTTGCGCTTTTTGGCATTTTTAAAAATGCATTAAAGGAGCAGCCTCAGCCTCAGCTTCAGCCTCAGCTTCAGCCCCATCAAGGAGCACAAATAACGTGCCCAAAAAGATCTGCAGACAGACACAAACACAGAAAGAATGCTAGAAGTTGCGATGAAAGCGCGAAAATTACTTCCTAAATAGCCGCCTGACTGCCTGCCAAGACTGCTCAGGAATGGCTTCTAGGGCCAAACGGGGACGGAGGAGGCCTAGACGACGCGACTGCTCCAGAACGACCATGTTACTGGGCTCAATAGAGGAGACACAAGCACAAGCGCAAACCGAGGCTTGAGCTCACACATAGGTAGGAAAGCGCCAAGGACCTGGAGACAGGAAGAGGTCACAAGAGGGGTCGCCGGAGTCGAATTCAAATTGCAAATTCGCCGCAGATTTTTTATGCACTTTTCCCTAGCCAAAATTAAGGCAAGGGAACGTGGCGCTCCGGAACGAGTTCCAGACGCAGAGACGAAGACCAGGACGATGAACGTAACTGGAACGAGGACTGGGTCGGGAGGTCCAGGGCCAGGAGTCGGATCGGGACAAGTAAGAGGACGACATTGCTGACGTCTTGACAGCAAAATAAAAAAAAAAAAGAAATAGACTGCAACAGGAATGGCAATGGAAAGTGGGCAGACGGGCAGGCTGGAGGGGAAAGGAGGCCCAACTGAATGCAAATATTATCGTATCTGTATGCGAAAGGGGGCAGCGGTGGAGAGGAGCGGTAATCACGGAGAGAAACTGCACGGAAAACCAATAATTTGAGGCCCTACCTGCATTGACGGAGCACAGTAGAAAACAGGTTACGGTTACTGTCAGCAACAGTAAAAGTTACGTAATGTCTGTACATTTATTTATGTATTTTTGTAGAATTAAAAGTTGTTAAGTAAAGTTATAAAGTATCTGAGGGCCACAATGATTTTAATATTTTCTTAACTGGTGTAGTTTTATTTTAGGTTAATAACACTTACATTATTTACAATATTTGCAATAAGTTACAGCAAAGAAACCCGCAAAATCTCATTATTTACAGTGAAAACATCCACAAAAAATTAGCTCTCATTTTAATTTATTATTTTTTTTAGCTTTTATTAAATTTTTTGAAGTACAATTTTTAATTTATTTATCAAGTAAACATTTTTTGAAATCACTCCAGATATACCCCTTATTTTATAATTTTCTCTGTGCAAGAGAATCGTAGAGAAACAGGGGAAAAACAGGTAAAAACGCGTACAGCGACGATTCTCTCCTTTCTATGAGGCATTTTCTATAGCGAAAAGGTGACAAACTGCTCCAGCCACTTTGGAGAGGTGGAGGCATGGCTCCCAAGAAGGAGAAGTATCGCCGCTGCAAAGGCTAGGAAGGATTTACCGCCCACCTCAACCCATCTCTGTTCCACTTAAGACTCCCTTTTGCCGTCCAACTAAATGCATTTCGGTTTTTATTCATATTTTATTCAAATGTGGCAACCAAAATGGCACAAACACTGCGCAGTTATTTATGTAATTCGTTTTTTTCCCCCCATTGCAGTCATCCCTGTCGCACTAGAGATGAAATGAAGAGCTTGGAAATGAACCAAAAACAAGGTGAGTTTATTTTTGGAGATAGAAAAATGGTTATTTGGTGGGTTACTGGATTAATTAATTGTATTTTAGTTTGATTTTAGAGGTTTCAAATAGAGTTAAATAAATAAATAATAATAAATAAATAAATTATATTTATAGATAAATTATTCTATCAGTTATTGCTAAAGAGAAAGAAATTTAGTAAAAAACTAAGAAATTATTTAATTTTCTTAGAGAACTCAATAATAAATAACAACATGAAATATTTACACAACAATTTACAATGATTTTCAAATAAAAAAGTTGATCCTCTAAGAAGATAGTGTAGAAATATTTCTTAGCATCTAGCATCAAATTTTATTAAATTTAACACGCTTATATAAAGTTATTTAACATTAATTTCCGATGCTACCTGTATTTCTGGTTAAGGCAAATTTTGTTTATGACACATCCATGGTTACTATCCACGTAAAACTAGCTAGATGAGCACATCTAACTATTAATAATTTTAAATAAAATAATTGTCAGTTTTACACAACGATTTCAATGCTTTCAAGTAACTAAAAATGTTAACCTAAAGACTGAAGAACTGTTTATTTCAAACTTAGTTATTCATGTATTTATTTCTTGATTATTTGGCATGGCAGTGAGGTAGGAATTTTAGAATTCTTATTGTTCATGCCGAGGGACTGCTTATAAATAAGGCCACGGGACATCAACTTTGCCATGAATTGCATTTTCGCTCGGCTCATCTGCTTCTGCCCCGTATTCCAATGCCTCCCCACGAAGCCTTTGCCTTTGCCGTTGCCGTTGCCTTTTTCGCCATAAACTTGTCATCATTTTAATATTGGCAGCTTATAAAGCCCCGATAGATGCAAGGGCCCGGGGTTCACCAGGACGGGCTCAGACCTCAGATTCGAACCGTGCAAAGTGAGGAGCGGAACGGGAGATGGGCAAAGCCAAAGCCAATGTCAAGCCAAGTCAAGACAAGCCAACTCAGCACCGGATTATCTGCGACAGCAGCATGGAAAGCAGTGGCGCAGGGAGGATGGAAGGTCACAGGATGTGGCCCAACGACGGGTCTAGCTAGTTTGTGTGCTGCAAAAATTTACTGTAAAATACAATTTCCCGTTTTTATAGCTCATTTCCAACAACATTTGCTTAGCCACCGTCGTCGCTGTCGTCGTCGCCAGCGTCTATGGGAAAACAATTTTTATTGCATTTCGCTGGCAATGAGGAAAATGAACGTCGGGCGCGCGAACGATGGAAGGGCGGTGGTCTGTCGAACGGTGTGGGAGTAAGTAAATATAACTTCTTTTTTTATTCCTTTGCTTCCTCCGCTTACCCTTTTTTTTTTTTGTATTTTTAAACACTTGGCATTAAGTGCAACAGCTGGGACGGGAAGCGGTAGCCAGTCAGCCAACGTTTCCTGCGTTAGCTGTGCGCTCCAAGATTCAATTATAATGCAATAAAGCGCGAATCAGAGCTACAATAAAAATAACAAAAATGAGCTCCAATGCAGGGGTACGAACAGACCCATTCTTGGTCAGATAGTTGGGGGATACAGTGCGTATACCTACAGATACAGAGGATATACATACATATGTATGTAGATATCGGAAGACGTTCTGGATAGTGGAAGAAAATATATTAATTGATGGCGATATTAGGGATCCACATTGGGGTTTTCTTAAAAAAAGGATGTACAATATTATCTAGGGTATTAAAATAAAGAAATTTTAAAAATAAAACAAGCTTTCAGATGCAGGAAAAGCATCCTGCTAGCTGTATGTATCCTTCTTTTTTCTTATAGAATCTTCATTATATTGTAATTAAATGAAAGAAATATGTAGTACCATTTAGTACCAGGTATTTCACAGTCGATCATATGAAGCTCTCTCACTTGTTATAAATTATTACCGTCACATCAGTAGATAGGTATACTTCCTTGTTTGCACAGTGTACATATGTTTCTTTCTTCTAATAAATACAAAAATATATTCCCCTTTCTTTCATAACTTTACATAAATAATTCTTATAATGAAAAATATATTTATTTTTGTATCTGTAAATTCTTAAACAGATTTTCCTTTTCGCAACCTAATAAGACTTTAATGCGAACTTAATTAAAATCCCATAGGCTAGTTTTTGAAGGCGCAGTAAAGAGTGGGATATATAGTAAGCGCAAAACAGAATGGGAAAATTGATAAAACGAAGACTTAAGCGATTTCTAGCTCCGGGTGGGAAATGCCAGCGAATCGCTTTTCTGGAACGTGCCTGGAATATGCAACACGGAGTGGAGTAGAGCTGGCAGGCTGGGAAGATATCCAACCCATCCACCCACCACGGCGGTAATCGACGGGTGTTGGATGGAGGGGACAGCTAAGTGCTTAAGTGTTCTAATGTTGTTCCCGTTCTCTCCCCTTGTTTTTCCCTCACCCTCAACTGGATGCCGTCTCCCTTTCCTCCACTTGAGTTGCAATTTGCAAGGCGCCGCAGCGAGGCTCTGAGCTTTCCATATAATTTTCCTCTACGAAAGAATCCCAGCCTCATTTTAATGTAATTATTATTGCTGTCTGGCGCTTATTATGAAATTATCAACTTGATGATGGTACACGACCAACAACAAACTTTAAATGGGAAACCAAAACAAAATTAATGTAAATTTCCACCGAAAACAATCAAGTGGAGAAAGAATTTGTATTGGGACCCTGGTAAAATATATATAGATATATATATGCCATGAAATTGACTTGGGGCACTTTAATTATCCAACATAAGAGGAAACAAAGCCAACAAAATGCTAAACAGCAACGACAACAACAATGCCAACAGAATTCAATTAAAATGGAATCCCCGGAAATTCCTTGTAGTCCCCCAAAATGTCGAAAAGCCATATTGTCAAAAAATAAAACAACAAAAAAAAAAGGAATAAAAGTTAAAAAAACGAAGAAGGAAAGCCAAATTGTTCAACTCACGAAGGTGGCTGGCAAAACATGTGGCCAATAAATATTCCAAGGCTGGGCCTAAAAAAAGAATCAACAAAGGGGCAGTGGTAAAAAGAGAAGAAAAATCTGCTCCCCGTAATCCCAACTTAAGTATGTAAATTGCCGCACGTTCATTTTTTGATTTTCCAGCATGAAATCAGTATAATCTGTTTTCCCGACCCCCCGTTTCCCGGTTCCCCTTGCACTGACCAGTCGGGAAAAGTCAACGCTGGCGCTGAGAGCAAAATCAACTGGCCAACGGACCCATACACTGAAAGAAATACAAGTATAATTACAAGGAGAAAATAATACAAAAAGGAAGCTTAAACTATGACTAAAGAAGAACGCCAGACTTTCCTGAGGTTTTATATATTTAATTAATATTTTTTTAGACATTTTATAAAAATAAATATAAAAGTTTATGAAAGTTCTTTTATCATCTGAAGTTAAAGTTACAATAAAAATTGTAGCTTTATCCATTGTTTGCTACCAGTTACCGTCTGTAGTTGTAATTTACCCATTTCTCTATGTGCATTTCGAATGTCCTTTGGTCCTGCTGTCCTGCCCAGGAGCGCTGATTAACGCACTCGAGCGCAATCTGCCTCGCCTCACTTTTATGTAAACACAAAACAGAAATATAAAGGCATGAAGCAAAAAATAAAATAGAGCTCGTGGCTCTCCAACTGTCTGAGTCTCTTTTGGGCCTATCAAGATGCCAGCGTGAAAATGCTGCCGCTGGAAAAACTCTCTCCCCCCCGCTATCTCTCTTTCCCCCCCTGACCGCCGCTATGTTTGTCTGCCGTTTCACATTAAAGGTAATTTTCATATTTCTGCAAATGGCATCCCAGACTCAATCTCTCTCCGACTGTCTGTTTGTTCTGCTTCTCCGTTCCTTTTCTGCGTTGGCACACGGCACACGGCAATTCAATCATTTAAATTCAAAAATACACATAAATATATATATATATATAAATTATATGCATGTACATAGGTATAAAAGGAAGAGCGGCCGGAAGGTAGCAGGAATATAGGAATATATTCCGCCGTTTGAGTGCGGAAAGTGAAATAGGTGGAATAGACCAGGTATAAAGAGCTTATCGGAGAGGTGATGAAATGCCTGATACTCTTGATATTCCCATTCACCTTGGTCCTTGAGAGTGCTCTCTGCTCACTTGGAAACAAAGGGGGAAACTGTTGGTTTTTCAAGAGAACTTAGCGGCTTAATAAGCCACGGACTATAGGTGTTCATATGTATGAAGAAGTCATTAAAGCATTGTATTTAATTAACGAACTAAAAACAGTATAAATTAGAGGGTTAACTAGATTCACTTTGGTTTTAAAGATGTTTTTACCAACTAAAAAGCTTCCTGATTCATTCAGTATGGCAAATTTGTTTGTTTAAACAATTAAAAAACCATATAAACTATATATAAATAGGTAAAAAGTAATTCAAAATCATAAGCAAAGGGTTATAAGACAATGTAATGGCAATGCCTAATGATTTAATAGTGTTAAATGTTTACAGAATATAAAAAAAGACACTTTTATAAAACGTAAATATTATAAAAATATTACGAATTAAATTACATTATACATTTATATGTAAATCTTCAAAACATCTCACAAATAAAAATACATTTTAAAAATCCGCACGATTAACTTTACCATATTACTCCCGTAATCCGATTCGATCATATTTTCAAATAGTTTCCATTTCACTATCCGATGCTACCCATCTCTCAATCCCATAAAAACTGAACAGGAAAGAAAAAACACATCTTTCAGAAAGGACGAAAAAATAAATAAATGTTTTTTAAGCTGAAGCAGCTCAACTAGCGCTGCAAAAAATATTTATTACTTTCGCCCCGACTGCATGCACAGTACTTGGGTGTGTGTGCATCTGTGTTTCTAGTGGGAGATTGTTTGCCCTCAAGGTGAAAATATGCTAAGTAACAAATAAAAGCAGGATCTCTATCAGAGACGCCCACTTAGCCCCCGGCCCTCTTCCCCTGCGTCCTGCGGCCTCCCGCCATCCTGCGAATGTTGCAAACGAGTTTTTGGCTTTTTACATATTTTTGAGGTTTGGAAAACCAGGCAGGGCAAACGCAAAAGGAAGAAAGGACGTAAGGACGTAAGGACGACGAGGCGAGAAAGATGGACGGCCAAAGGAAAAGCCGAAAGCAGAGCTTGTAAACAAATTAAGAGATTGCTTTTGGGCAGACGACCGTCAAAAGCATTGAGCTTGAAGGCCGAACAAATGGCCAGAACAGCTCTCGCCAGAGGAGGCGTTACAACTTGGCCAAAGATTTGAAAGGGGCGTTTCTAATCAAATCAGTTTGGCTTCATCCAATAAATTTTCCAGCTGCGAGTAAAAAAATAGGCAAATGAAAGCACGTTGCGGTCGGTGAAACCACTTCTTATGCTTGCAAGTATCCATTTACAAGTTTCATTTATTTATTTCAAAGCAAAACGAAATGTTTGTGACGAAGTAAGACCAGGTTTTTATTTTCGATTTGTAGTAATAGTAGATTATTATTTACAAGTTAAATATAAGCAACACTTAAGCTTTATTGATACCTCAATCTTAGTCAATCGATTTGATTTGTCAAACTCCTCTCCTATTATTTACAGCTAAAAAGTCATATTTTGTGTATAAAAACTATTCATAACACGGCCATGGAAAAATTCTAATTAAATAAGACTCGACTTTCGAGTTTCGAAGTTGAAAAGTTGAGCAAGCGGCGCCGCACGCCGAATAGTTTTCTAATTAACTGTGAACTATGCGATGCGAAGAGAGCAACTGAATGGAAACCCGGCGAGGAAAACAATATAGTCCAGGTGGAAAGAAAGCGAAGTCGGGTGAGATAAACCGTGAAATCTCATGAATTAACTGAGCCAACTTTTGACTCAGCCCAGAGCAGAGCGCAGGCAGCGAAAGGAGCAGAAGCAGGAGCAGGAGCAGATAGCGAAGCGAAAACTATTTGAAAAGGAAAGACAATTGTAGCCAGTCCCCTTGGAGTGGTGGGGCTGAGACGGTGGAGACGGTTTAGTCGGGTCGGAAAGCGAAACGTCGCCAGCAAACAAGTTTGAGTGCGGGGCTTCCACTCCATTGTTGCCGCCATTGTACCGGAAATGCCGCACAAATGAGAAGTGGAAGGAAGTTGACAAGCCAGCGGGTGCAGCAGTAGGAAGGAATGGAATGGTTGCTTGTGAGAGAGTGAGAGCAGGGGGCAAAGGGTTTCGTTCTGCCAAGTGTGAAGGCAGTTGACTGCAGGGCAACTGCACCAGCCACGTGCAACCTGCAACCTGCAAACACCAACACCAGTGCTACCATTGCAACACTATAGTGTGCAACGTCAACGGCAACGTGCGAGGCGCCAACAAGGAGTCCCCTACACATGACAGATCGGAGGAGCCACTGCGGATGCGGGCTGTCTCGGGCTAAAGGCGCCAGCGTCACTGGGGTCACTCCTCTAATTAGCTCCAGTAATGGTGTGTCAACAGGGAAGGAGCGGGTGACAGCCAAGCCAAGCAGCTTCCCCCCAGACAACAGTCCCATATAAACTAAGTCTACTGTTACAGCACCACTGCTGCCAGTGCATCCGCAAGCGAAGGAAGTGGCAAGGACGAGCAGGACAAGCAGGCCTGGTCACGTGGGATAACTCGGCAGCAGCAGCAAAGGACCGAGGCAAGCGGTTAGCTGAGAGTGCAGCCAAGTTCTTAACCCATTTAAACCAGACAGGGAAAGGGGACCGTAACAAAACGTTACATTTGCAAAGAGGTCCCTGGGTCCCTTCGCGTACTTCTCCTTCAATCATGGATGATTATTGGCCTGAACGACAAGGAGAATATATTATATATATTTCTGGTTTTGTGTGACTTATATAAACTATTAAATAGGAATAGTAATAGTATATGTGAGGTCGTATAGAGACCTTTACCTCCTTTGCTCGATGACTCTCAAAGTTGCCTTCAGTAAGGTTTAACGAGCTTTTTCACTTGGAGTGCTTTAAATCATTAATCGAAAATAAGATATATCTTTGTCGTATAAGTTTATTTCCCATTCGAAACTCTGCTTCACAAAACTCAAAAAAGTTTAATAAGCAATACTCTGTCTGAATTATAACTTTTTCTTTGAAGCCACCATTAAAATCCCTAAACACAAGCACTCTATCCATAGCGGGAATCAAGCATTCTAGAAATTAGCCAAGCAAAATCGGTGCCAAGCATTCGACTTCATATAGCCCAATCTTGGTCCAATTTGAATTTGGCTGGCTTCTTCTATATATATTTTTTTTGGGTTTTGCCTGACACAAATAATTGGCGCATAATGAGCATAACTTAAAGCAAATTACGAGTTCAGAGCGTGGTCTTAGAACCCTTAGTGGGTGGAGTTGGCTGTGCCCTTGGGGGCAGTGGCCTGGTTGGGCGGTTGGGCGGTGGGTTGGTACCCACTGGACTCGCGCACAATTCAAAGCAAACTTTAGAAAATATGTCCCGACGCCGGCTCCTGCAGCTCTGCGGTTTTCTTCTTATATTGCTTCTGCTCCTCTTTAGCAGCGGCAACGTTTTTCTTTAATTATTCAAAAGATAATTACACTAAAAATTTTTTGTCGCCAACTTGCTGCCAGGAGCCCCAGTCTTCCAAGCTTCAACAGCAAATCTATGGACCGCTGTGCTATCTCCGCATTCGTTTGGAAAAGAGAAGGAGCCAAGGCAGGGAAAACTTTGGGGTTTTTTTTTTAGGTTGCGAATAAACTGGCTGCAGAAAATGTTATTTTTATTTTGCTCCTCATAATTGCCAGCCAAGTAAACTGAGCAAACGAAGCGAGCACCGGATGCGAGCGGAAAGTTAAAGGAAACACAGCCCACATACGGAAGACAAGCGGTTTGGCACATAAGAATATACCCCACATGCAGGACCAGAATTGGAAGCAGGACTCGCTGGCACATATGCCACCTCCTGGCAGGCGCAGGAAGGATGGTGTCGGGAGTTAAACAAAGGGGGAAGATGCAAATCGTCCGCCTGGTTGTGTGCCAGATCCACCCAATCTCTTTAAAAGTGTCTCGAACGCATAGTTTTATTTTTCAGCTTCAACATCCATTTGGGTTTAATTAATTAAATTTATTTAAAGTGATGCAATGAAACAAGCCGACCAGAAAGTGTATTGATTTTTGCAGCTACCTTAACAGGGGCTTTTTTCATAATAAAATATTTTATGAGGAAATGTTCATCAGAACGGCAGTTACATGCATTTTCTTTAAAAATGTTGGGTCTTTTTTTTAGATTAATATTCGTTTATTTTTAACGAGTATATTCACTATTACCTATTGTACTTTATTTTATAACGAAGGAGTGCTTGCACTTAATCATGCTTTTGTTTTACAACTTTAAAGAGGAAATGAGAGAAGTTTAAAGTCTGAAGCTTTTTATTAAAAAGTTTTTAAGCTTTAAGCCGACTTTATAACCCCTTAAGAACCACGAGCTGTAAAGATGGAAAAGTTGAAGAGACCAAAGCGGACGTCCTAATACTCAAAATAAAAAGGATAAGAAAGGAGGCAAAATTAAAAAAATAAAAAAATAATGTAGTCAACTTTAGATTTAAAAAAGAGATAAATAGTTAAAGAAACAGTTAATAAAACAACAAAATTTTTTCATTTAAATTTCAATAATATTTTAAAATTTGAGTTGTGTTTTTAAAGGCTTTTAGGATTGCATCCCTTGGTTTCTCTTATAATTATGATTACATTCGTATATACAAACATCCGAAATTGCTTATAATTACTTGCCTTAACCAAAGTATGATCAATATTTTACAGCATTCGTAGGCTTAAATGGTAAACTGAAATTAACTCAAATATTTATTTCCGTTAGTTCTCTCTCCTTGCTTAAATATTTAAATCCCTCCCTCGATGTCATCGGTCACACAGATGCACATGTTGAACATATAGCTTTATGGCTATCCGCCGGTATAAACTGCGTCTGTGTGTGTATGTATATTGACCCTTTCGATTTGGCCCACTCAATGTGCATTTAAGCATCTGCTGGCCGAAACGACCGAGCTGGCGACCACAGACAGTTGGGCCAGAATGCCCGATGCAGGATATAAAAAGGTCGATAATTATCGAGACATATTTAATAATAACAAATAATAATAAGTGGCCCACACACGACGTCCCCTATATGGTCAGGATTATACATATATATACTCCATATATTCATCTCTCTTAGGTTCGTTTCGTAAATATATTTGAAACGCGAATAATTGCCAGAAATTAACGTGACCATACAATCAATATTTATCGTCTCCATATAGGCATATAGGCATATAGGCATTCACATTCACATACAAATACACGAGAGGTTTATGCGTGCTGTGTGTTTGCCGCTGTAATTTGCCTTGCGCTGCGTTGGCATTTTAATTTAAATTCAAGTTGGCAACTGCAAAAGTGCTCAATATTTTTTGCCCCTTTCGTTTGTTGATTTTGTCCATCAACATACAAAAATGGCACGCAAATTATGAACCGCAAATGTGCGTGCCAGTATGGGCCACCCATAGGGCGTGGCCCATTTGCATGTCCAACAGCTGACGAGGAGACGGACCGGTCGACCCGAGTCCACTGCCGCCGCGCAACGGCCACACATCTATTTTTAATGGACATATTTTCATATGCAATGCCACTTTTTTCCGCCCTCCATTTTTATTTTTCATTGTAAGCGAGTGAAACCATAGCGTTAAAAAAAAAGAGAAGATGGAATTTATTTACGCAAACATTGCGAAGCTTATCTATGGCCATGGCTGTATAATGGCAGGGAAATGGTCTCGGTTTGATGATTTTTTTATTGTTGCTCGTTTGGGTCGAGGTCACCAATCTCTGATCTTTGTAAAATATATTTTTTTTTGCTGTCGAATATCAATAATATTTGTAATATTATGTGGAACCGTAATGCCGGGCTTAAATGAGTGTTTTAGGTGTATAAATACCTTTGTTTCATTTAAAAGCATGGGAAAAAGAAGGCTTTGCATAGCCTTTAAATTAATTTAATTGAAATTATTATTAATAACATTATATTAAATT
Organism: Drosophila punjabiensis; assembly: GCA_008042585.1. Lineage (NCBI taxonomy): Eukaryota > Metazoa > Arthropoda > Insecta > Diptera > Drosophilidae > Drosophila > Drosophila punjabiensis. The sequence goes on from VNJR01001688.1 coordinate 90,533, forward strand.
GTAGTGTTAGCAAATATCAGGTGTACAAATAACTTTGTTTTGATTTATAGCAGAGGAGAAGAACGATTGGAGTTGCCATAAATTAATTTAATTTAAATAAAATTGTTAATATAATATTAGAGTAGACTTTAAATTTATTAAATTTTGAATAATTCTTAAGTAACGATACAACGATTATATGCAGAAAAAAAGTACAGTCTGACAGAAGAGCTTGTCTAGATTTACTCGTCTGTTGACGTTGATTTAAAATTAATAGTGGTAATAGTGCTAAAATTTCATATCAAAATATTATGAACACCTTAAGTACATGCTATTCTCTGTTTGGGAGCTGTCTTAAATACAATGCCATAAAAAATACAAGCTTTTACTTATGTTTATAAAAATTTGATAAAAACTTTAAAATTCATCAAAACTATAAAATTTGAAGGGTACTCAGCCTCAGTAAAATAGCTGCCTACCCAAAAATTGTTTGAAAAAGCGTTGTAAATTTAAAACTTTTAATAAAAACTTAATTTAATTAGCCTTAATACATGTCAGTTTAATATTGATATTTGAATTAAGAAAATATGTACATCAAATTAAACAAAATTATCCCATCTTTTAGGGCTATATACGAACCTGGCAAGTCGTTCTCCGCTCCTTCTATGCTCTTAAAACCTTTATTGCTCCACCTAATTTAGTCTAGTTAGTTTCATTCTCACAAATAGGGAATTTATGCGTCCTCTAAAGCTGACAAGCTCAAATCTAAGCTCAACGGCAAACACAATCCACAAATGGAAGTTGAATCAAATTACTGCCTCACCTGGCTCAAACTTTGCCTGGCTTACTTTCCAACACTAATTGCTTTATACTTCAATGAACTTTATATGGTACAAATGTGTCCTACTCACCCTTCATTCTGCTGCTGATATTGCTGTTGCTGCTGCTGCTGTTTCTGTTGCTGCTGCTGCTGTTGCTGCAGTTTTATCTAAGGGCTGCGTCAACTTTTTGACCAGAAACTTCAACAACTTGGCAGTAACTCATCAACAGCAGCTGAAGAGCCGTACCGAGGCGGCTCTAGGAACAGAAACAGCACTAACTGCACTACCAAAACCAACCACACATGTCAGTTGTTGCCAGTTTGGTGTTGCTGCTGGTGCTGGTGGCAAGTGGCAGTGGCAAGTGGCAGATGCAACTGGTGGCCCTTGCGTGCCTATTTGCAGTTGCCAAGTGGCGAGTGGGCAAGTTTACATTAAATACAATAAATACCTGCCACAATTTATGCAACGTCAATGGGGTGGCAGGCATCGCCGTTGCGATAATGCACCTGGCAAAGGCGATATACATATTTAATAGCCTCCGGAAGCAATTCAAACTGCATACAAGATTTACCCCAATCGCTCATAGATCGCAAGGATTTTAAACAAGACGTGAATAATGCTATAGTTCATCATGGTCTGCATTAATTATAATGGAATTTAAATCGATAAAACCAGCTGAAATGGGTTTAAGATAGTTCAAAAAGGGATTAAAAGAATATATAATTTAAGCTAGTAAACGAAATGTTGTTCGAAATATTATCTTATTTATTAGTAGCTCTCAGATTTTGCTGAAAACTTTGGTTTTGATCCCACATCTAACCCTCTTGTGACCGATTTATATTTTTTATAGAGTTAGATCCCAAAACAGATTCGTTGCCTTCATAAATACCGACATTAAAAAAAAAGCAAAGACCGAAATTGAAAACGAACCTCGTATATATTAAGCACATTCAATATTCATAGAGTGCTTAACAACTTTACGCTTTGGCAAAGGAATCAACTGACATATCATAAACATGTTTCACACGTTCCCAGCCAAAGCCCTCCGCCTGGATCCTGGATCCTGCCCGATTTCAACCCCCTCAGAGGGCGGCTTCAAGCCCAACCCATCATCGATGACTATTTATCGATGATGTGCAAATTAAATTTTCCAGTGCAAGGACGGTGGCAGGGGCGGCGGCGGCGGCGGCTTTGGCAATTGAAGAGGGCGTGACACGGCTGTCTGTCCCGGGGACTGGACATTGATGGAAGCTCTGCGCACGTGTCACAGACCGCAATCGAAAATATTTTTACACTTCAAAATTATGGGGACTGGCAGTGGACAAACAAACAAATAAATAAATAGAGCTAACGGAAAATTGCGGCTGCCATGAGGGGTGACGAGGGGAGGGGGGTGTGGAAAAACGTCCATGAGTTGCAGAATTTTGCGCAAATTGTATAAATTCATAATGATATACTAGATGGGGACATACTGCAGCAAAATCCTTAATAAATTGTTCGAAATGTAATGGGCAAATAACTTAACCAAATATAAACTGAGAAGCAACTTAGTTAGAAGACCGACCACATGGGGAAATAGAAAGGGCAAGGTAAGTGTTTGTTAAATGTTGGAAATGTTTATTTCCTTTTTTTTTTTTACCCAACTCTTATTGTACTTGTTGTGGAGCTTTGTTTTTAATGTTGCAGCTTGCTTTGACATACCCTAGAGGTCTAAATGGGAGTTGCTTGAACACTGAAATAGTTTGTGGGAATGGGTTATTTATAAAAAAAAAGTATTAAAAATTAGGGATTATTATTTTAGATTTTAGAATTTGAATAATATTAGATATTATAAATACTCTGAACATTTATTTGATTGCTCTTTGGATCAGAATAAATCAAGATTAAATATATTAAGACTATTAATGTATGCTCTCTATTAAAAAGATTAGAACCGCTTAGATTTAATATATTAATACTATAAAAGAATTAAGAAGATCATTTTGCAGCTGCTTACCCACCCTCTGTGAAAAATATACCAAATTTAGAACTAATTTTAAAATGCGAATTAAGTTATACTTTTCCAAATATATATATATATCTCCCCATTAAAAAATACTCCTTATCCGGTCAGAGGTAAGAATATGGCTTATAATGGCAGAAATTTTCTATTTTTCTTTAAAAAAAAATAAATAAATATTAAAATATACAAAAATTTTGAATTGTTTATGTATTGGATACTTATTTTATCGTTCCTCTGCTTAAATTCTTACAAAACTAGTATCTCCTTTCTAGTCTTTTTAAGGCTTATTAGAAATAACTCCTCTTAAAATTAAATCTTATGAATATTTTAAAATCTTTTCAAGCTAGTTTCCAAATTTACTCCAATTTCTTTGGAGCATTATGACTGTGCAGGTAGCTTACCGGAAGAGATTTCGACCCCATTATGTGTGTTTTAAATTCCTTATTTTTATATACTTTTAAGAGATCTATTCCTTAAACTTTACACATTTTTTATTGATTTTGAAAATAATTTTGAAAAAATGTGCATTTTCATTTTGCCTCCCCTACAAATATTACATAATTTAAATATATATTTCTAGTTTAAAAAATAAAGACAAGTGAAAGGAAATTAATACAGCCGATCAATTAAAGAAATATGCAAACTCGATACCCTAAAAACTAAGAACAAGTAACCGAAGAACTCAGCTAACATTGAGTGTTAACTATAGTTGTTAGGCGAAAATTATTACTCTCAGTACTAGAGCCTGTTAAGTAATGTCACAATTATATAGAACCTACAGCATATCCAGATTTCGTGACATCCCCAGTAACGTTAGAACTTAGCCACATGGCCTGCCATTATATTGTTGACTGGCTTTCCCCCCCAGTTTTTCCATGCGTAACTTTTGTTTGTTTAAGCCACGCTTAAGCATTTGCCTGTGCGTGCGGCAAGGCAGTATTAGCATCTACTCCTGGGCCTCAGTGTGTGGATGCTGGTGCGTTTGTTTGTGGCTGGCTTAATCCTTTCATTTTCATAACTCGTCATAGAATGTAAACAAGATTAAGTTAGTTTCTGTGCTGCTCAAGTGGCTTTCGTTGGCCTGGCCCCGACTGGGTTTCTGGCTCTGCTTCTGGTTCTGGTTCTGGCCAGGACATAAGGATATGCAATATGCTGGGACCGGGACGGGCCACTGCGGCTGCCCACAACAAGTCCACCAAGTGACTGTTGCAATTGCTTCTGTAGCCCTTGCTCTTGTTGTCCTTGCTGCTGCTGTTGGTGCTGTTGCTTGTGCTGCTGCTGCTGCTGCCTTTCTACTAAGCTTGGTAAAAGTTTTCGTATTAAAAAGTTGGACGTAAGGATTTCACAAAAGCTTCCGCCGCATTATATTGAGAGCTGATTTTGAGGATGCCCTTTCCAAGTGCTCAGCCAACCAACCACTGGCCGAACTCCCGCATCCGGCCATCAGACTTGCAACGCCTTCGTCTTAGCCTTGGATTTCTCGTCTGATTGCCCAAAGTGACATTGCAGTTGTTGTTGTTTTTGTTGTTGTTTTTGTTGTGTACATAGTTGGCAGCACTAATAGTAATTAAAGTTATAGCAAACATAAATTTATATGCAGATTCAAGTTTGCGGAGACCCCACACCAGCCATCAATAAGCTAATGAAGTTGGTAAAACGACAGAGAAGCAGCAAGGATTTTGAGCAAAATAATGAGTGGGTTGTAATGGAAAGTTGGTTATTTTTAAGGGGTTTTAATTGTGGGTTATTGGTGGGGATATTTTTAAATTTATATTTATCTTTATTAGGTCCTTGTAATGACAGTTTGCTTAGGTTTTAGTTGTAAGAGCAACAATTATTTATCTATATTTATTTTTTGTAAAATCAACGGCAGAGCAGAGCAAGGAATTTAACAAATAAAATCAAGCTTCTTAATTAACCCAAAATCAAACAAAATATTCATGTAATCATGTCAAAGCGAATATGCTGTCAAATCTTTCCCTAAATTTCATAAACATGCCTGTCACATAGCCACAATCTATAACAGCAATAAAGCATCGAAAATTCACCAGCAAATTCACAAAATGGCAGGGCAAATTATTTGACAATTTGACCCCATCATAACGAAAACAATTCGGGCAAGATATCCAAATAATTGGATCAAACGGAGACATGTATATCAACCTACTTTCTTAACCCGGACACCACCCGGACCCTTGAGCTAAACTCATTCGGTTAACACCTCCGTGCCGTCGCTCACTCACTCACTTACTCACTCACTCACTCACATTGCTGTCGCCCAACGCAGCCAGAATAGTAATTAAACTTATTAGAATTGCATTTTAAGCACATTTGAACTGAAGTCGCAGAGTTAATCAATAAATTAAACATTCGCCAGAGGAGGAGAGATCTTCGCAAGGGCTCTTGCATAATTGCGTAGGCGTAATGTTTGTTTAGTTCAATTCGCAAAATATGTACACAGGCATATTTAAATAGGGATATTTAATGCAAATCCTGGCAAAAGTGAATACAGGCAACTGTGCAAAACCTCGCACACAGACCGCACCAAATAATCAAGTTTTGTTTTGCCGCTCGATTGCGATTTACCGCAGGGACCAGCTCGGCAAACCTCATCCTCATCCTCATTCTCATTCTCAATCCTTAGTTCTAGTCCCAGTCTCAATCCGCTTTCCAAGCTCATCATCTGAGCAAGTCTGGTCTGCCACGCCCACTTACAGCAATTTGTGCACATCGGCATACATATGTGAATTTCCTGTAATAGATCTTGCGGCAAACATAAACTGCATGTTAAATGCCTTTGCCTCGAGGACGACTAAGCCCGGCTGGAGAGGCGGCATGCGGTGGAGGAGCTCACTCACTTGCTCGCTCCTGCTGATGAGCTCAATGGTTTAATGCATCTGAATATATGCATGTGGGCGGTGCGTGCGTCATGCTCAAATGATAAATTGTTACAGCCGGGAGCAGGGGGGCGGGGGGACTGGGGCAGGGACCGGGAGTTGTGATAGCCGGGGATAACAGACAATGCACAGTTGATGCCACACAATTTACACATATTAAGTAATGCTCCCGGTAACTAGTCTATCAGTGCGTATATCAGACGGAGAGGCGCTTCAATTGCGGTCATGTGTATCGATGGGGGCCACACACTTGGACAAATAGCACTACAAGTTCGAAATATCTTTGGCGAGTCAAGGATATCTTCGTTCATCTGAAAGATACCAAAATCGTACTCTGACTTGCAGCGCTGCAGGTGCGGGACTGGATATTTCATGGGATTTTAATCGGTTTCGAATATGATTGTTATGGCAAGCGAATTTCTGTAACAAAGCTTTAAGGCTTTGAAGCGCTCTTTTGTTTGATACAGGCTGCAAAATGAATATTTATTTAACTTACAGATTTTATGGGAATTTCTGACACAGTTTAAAATTAGTTAACAAACAGCGTTATTATTCTTCATAGCATTAAATAAGGGATATTTATTCTTATAAAGTTTAATATCAATAATAATTATGTAATATAATTACAAATACCTTTAAGAACGATTGTAAATAAACTACCTAAAAGTTATATCATCGCGAATCAACTATTATTTAATCATATAAAAAAGGTTCTATCTATTCCTTAGCATCCTTATTCCCCATCATTCCCTCTCTATTAATATCCCATTTTCATTTAACCCATTCCAATAAGAAACAAAAGACCTCAGGTTATAGTAAATAAATTAAAAAAATTAAAATTACTTGCAATACATTCTCCTCTCGTCCACTTGTATCACTCACCTTCTTTAATTGCATTTTTTTTTTGTCTACATACATATGCCTGCACTTTGTGCACTTCTCCTTGTTACCTATAAATTGTGGCATTCTTTGTGGGGCAGCCGGAAATGTATTTTTGATTTAAAATGCGTAAAGCACTGGCCACGTTGCGTATACGCAGTGTGAGCCGATTGCATCGTGTGTGTGTGCGTCCCAGTCCCACACTGTCTTTCGCCAGTTTGGCATTTTATATTCCACTCGCTCTCGCTCTCGCTCTCTCATATCCGACCCGAGGGAGTGGAGCCGGGAAAGGACGGGAGTCGGAGTGGGACTGCTGCTCCTTGTCGTTCCTAGGGCGATGCATGTCAAGTGGAAAATTAAGATTGATTACGGCAGATAAGCCGTTGAATTTACAACGAATTTAATTGATTGCATGTTTACTCGCCTGTGTGCGAGGGTGTCTCTCTGTGTGTGTGTGTGTGTGTATGACACGTCAGTCTTCGAGTGCAACCTGTCAATAGCTTAGATGTCGGAAGCGGTGTCAGTGCAATTTAATTGCACGGCCAGTCAGTAACGATGGCTCCAGCTTTGGCTTCATTTGCCAAAGGTCCTTTACCCCCTTACGCCTCAGTGGCTGCGGCAATGCAATGCAGCTTGTTAGGCGTCTTGCAAAAGCTGCAAGCCGTCACTACTTTAAAAAAAAGGAGCTTCGGCAATAAGTCGTCCAGCATCGCAGTCATTTTCTAAACTTCGAACTGGCAACTGCCGCTGCGTCATGGGTAGCAGGAGCAGGTTAAGTTGCATCAGCAATGCGGAGCGACTGAATTTGCGGTTTCCACTGCGGTTCTGGCACTCTCATCACCTGGTAAGGTATTCTTCGGCAGGTAACGCATTCGTAACATGCCATGATAATATAGGATAAGCCTTAAGATATCTCAACTTTATTGAAAAAGTACTAGGATGAGTATAGCTGAGTAGTAAAAAGCTACAAATAAATAAAAAACCGTTGCTAAAATGGCATCGTTAAATCCTTTTGTGAGGAATAGTAGTTTAAGACTCGAAGAAACATTTTAAAGTTGTTGTTACCTTTTCGAAAATGTAGTTTGCATTTTGTTTTTGAATATTTACCCACTAAGGATAATTAAAATATCGATTTATCGATACTGAATCGATATTTGACTCGTATCCATCCATATTTCATAAGTTGCACTATTATTTGGAATAAATTGGTATTATTTAATATATCAAAAAAGGAGGAAAATAAATAAATGACAATAAATAACATCGATAATTTAATATTAAATGAGTTATTTTCCGATATTTTTCGATAATTTCGGTATTTTTATATTGAATTGAATTTTTTTTATTATATTTTTCGATAACAAAATTTCGATATATTAAGGATTAAGTTATTTTTGATATGATACTGACTATTTTTTTTGTTGATATATCAAATCCGATTTTTCCTTTCGATATAAGTTCTTATATCTCTTGTACATACCTTAAAAATTGACAGCTTCATAAAAAAATGTACCCAGCTGTTTCGTTGAAGGTCCTCAATTTTGAAGTCATTTTGAAATTCATTAAGTGAAATTCTATCTTCAAAGACAACGTTGTTACAGCTTTCTCTCCGAACAGAGGCTGCGTGCTCATTTTCTGGCTTAATAGACTCGCTCCTTTGTGCTCCATCCCTAATTATCCCACACTAAACCCTAATAGGGTATCGTTAAATTCGATCTATTGACGTCGCATTTCTTTGGAGCCGTGTTCGTATCCCCCTCGTCCTTGCCGCTGCTGCTGCCACCGCTCTCGCCGAGCTGGATGTCGTTGCTTTTGTGTGGTTGGCTGCTTGTTATGCCATTTTATACTTGGCGTGTTGGAGCAAATGTTTATGTTTGTTTACTTATGCATGCGTGCGAGTGTCAACCTCACCCTCGCCGCCCCACAAGCCCGCTCATTGTGCAGGGGCTGTGTGTGGGGTGTGTGCGGGAGAGTGTGATATCTGCAGTTGTATATGCGAGTATATGTCGCAGTTCTGTGCGTATGTGTGGCTCATTTCAATAACAAAACCAGCTCGACTCACTTGTTACCACAACTGACGCACTAAACTGAAAATATTATGCAGGAGACAAAACAAGGCGGAAACTGAGAACTGCGACCACAATTCTTCGCTCCAACGACTCTGAGCTCCTCCTCGTCGCCTCTTCTCCTTAGGCTTCCCCTTAGACCTTAGACTTTGCCAAGTGCTCAGTGACGGCTAATCAGGGCTGTGATAGGCCCTTCCTTAATGCAGGATAATGCAAATATTGTGCGAGCATCTCGAATCAATTGGTATTAAATTTCCCGCACAGCTGGACCGGACCGGACCAGAGCCAGGACCACGACAAGGACAAGGACCAGGAGAGAACTTTAAGTTCGGCAATTATGCCAGACAAGACCAGAAGGAGGAGCGCTGCGTGGACGCTCGGTCTTATCTTGGCCAAGCAAAAGTTTGCCCCTGGGAGGCACTTTGTACCTGCATTTGTCACAGAATTTATGATGTCCGTGTGCGTCCTGCTCGCTGGGAAGGAGCAAAGGGGAGCAAAGGAAGGAATGCTGGGAGCAACTGCCAGGCAAGGGGAAGGTTACAAAAAGGCAAAGGGAGGACAAACGATGCCGCTGCAAAATTTCGATTCGTTTGCTGCTCACTGGGTTTTATCTAATAAAATCTAGAGTGTTTAATCCTTTGCACTCGGCTGCCGTTGTTAGAGGCTACGAATTTCCGCATACTGCATTCGGCTGCCTCTCTCGCTGCCTCTTTTCTAGCTAATTCGACGGCAGTTTGGGCCTCTCGGTTAAGGTAAAATTTCAAATGCATGGCAATGTCCTTTGTGTTCATCTTCCTGCAAGTTTTAGGTAGCCATCCCATAAATATGATTACTGGGAACTTTGAGAAATCCAATAAAACCTTGCCAGAAAGCCGAAGAACAGACTTTGGTTAGATTTGGCAAGTTAGGTACCTAAAAACAGTTATGTTTTAAAAATAATAAAGAGTTTTACCATTCTTTGAGATATTTAATTAAAAAAAATCATGATTTTGGCACCTTTAATAAATAGACTAACTATTTGTTTTATTAAGTTAGTTCATAGGTATTCCTAAGTAACAATATAAGTATAAAGGAATACTTAATTCCATCAGAAAGCTTATTTATGGAAGTGGTTCTGCCTTATTAGTTTGTAGACTTACTTTTAGAAGACCTTAAAAAACTAGGACGATCTCGATTTCTCCCTCGGACTATCCAAGGAAGACCACAGTTAAAATACGATAACGAGGGGCCAGTTACTAGAAGAGCCGAAGCAGTGTTCAACGAGAGAAGATTGAGAAAATAAGTATTAAAACTTATTTTAAAAGATTTTTAATATTTTTACTTTTATAATTAATTAATTACTATAAATTTTTTAAAAAAGGCCTCGACTTTCATTACCTTTATTTAAGTATGCAGGGCATGGTCCAAACTATCAACTTTGGCCCTTGAGATGAGTTGAAGTATTCTTTTATCCACTCTTTCAATAATCCCTGAAATTGCCTCTGTTATTCATCTTAAAAAGACAATACACCCGAAAAAATCTAGTTTAAATACAGTTAAAAACGACAAATTTAAAGTCCAATAAGTATAATTTTGAGATATTTAACATTAAAAAGAAACTCTAACACACCTCAAAAAAGTATAAAGGTCATGCAACTTTAATTATTTAAAAAGTTAACTTATCTCATTCGCTCATGACTGAAGAAAACTTTTCTTGATTTTTCCCTTCCGATTTTCCTTGATGCAGCCACAGTTCAGTGAGCGCAAGGAAGGTCCTCAAGAGCATTCGGCTTTCGACTCAATTTTTGATTCCTTTGTGCCATCTTTTAAGAATTCATTTCGCCAGTGAGAAGGCCTTTCATAGTGGAGAAATGGGGCTATAGAGTGGAAAAGTAGTTGGCAGTCGGCATCCAGCAGTTTGCAGTTTGCAGTCTCCAGCCGTTAGCCAGTCGGTGTTTGCTAGTCGGAGTCCCAGCCACTCGATCAAATTACTTATTGTAGTCGCGCCGCAGGATGCACAAGAGCCATTAATACAAATAAAGTGACACAAATACAGGGGCAGAGCGAACAGGGAGCAGGAGCGAAACCGAGAACGGAATTGCCTCTGGCCAGGTGGAAAGAGTTAGCTATGGACGCTATCGCCTCGCTTGGTCGCCCGCCGCGCTCTGTATTTGCCGATTTCAACGCCCGCCCCCTCGAAGGCCATAACTTTGGCGTCAAGCAATGCTGCAGATTTGGCCAAGTGGAAGACTAATCTCGGAATCCGCACCAGCGGGAAACTGAGGTGTGAGTGATGGTTGGCTGGTAAAAACTTTGAACAATGGGAGTAAGAAAGTTTGTTTTTTTTTCTCTCCCAGAAACTAGTCCCATGCTGGTGGGCTTGTCAACTGCGAGCTCTACGAACAGCGAAAGGCATTTTCCTGGTCAGCGGGTGGTTCGTCCCCCGAAACGGATTTCCCACCTCGGCCTCGGCAACGGGGCGTGAAAACAGCAGAACAGAAATAAACGCGCTTCAAGTAGAACTCGGTGAGCAGTTCCCGTTGTCTCAGCTTTGCTGATAGATTTTCCCGAACGATTTGCATTTCAGCGTTTAAAGCTCTCGGCCAGCAGATAGAAAGGACACACCCTTGACCAGACAAATAGCTGAGGACCAGAGCGAGGCTTAGCCTTGGGTGGCTGTCAAGTTGAGTTCACTCGGCGGCGGCGACGGCGGCGGCGGCGTCCGTAAAGTGTCTGAAGAGGGTAGATTAGCTAAATGTTTGGGCGTGCTAGTGTCCTGGAGGAGGACTAATAAGATGAGAGCTACGGGTTGAAGCTTAAACGAGAGCAGGAACCCAGACACAACATCTTTAAAAGGGGTTCTTGAGCTGCGTCAGAAAGTTAAGTAAATTAAGGGATAGCTAAAGTAAAAGTTTCAAAGGGAATTATAAAGAAAGAAAACCAAAGTAGTCTCAATTCATTCCTCAAAATACATTTATTAATTGTTTCATAACTTTCAACAACTTTTCCGCAGTAGCTGCGCTCATATGTAGGCAACATATATTGTAATATATAAAATACTTTACACATTTTACAGCTTCCCTGCTAAGCTCATCGCCATCGCAATCGTAATCGGAATTCGCCATCCCATCGCCATCTCCTGATTGCCTCCCCCCCTTCCTGCACATGTCATCCAGCTCTGGCTCTGGCCAGACTCCTATGCCCCTTGCCCTCTGACACACACCAAGCCCCATGACGCAGTTCACCCTCAGCGGCTTCCGCAACGATGTCCCCAATCCAATAAATTTACAATATGCTGGCATTTAAGTTTGTTTTGTACTCTTTCCCCAGCAGACTGTAGCGGGTGCTGTGCCTTTGTAATTGATTTTGTTATTATTATTACTATTTTCCACTTGACTGAACTATAAATATTTGTATGAAGCAGAACAGAAAACTAAGTTAATATAGTAATTTAGTTAGCCTTTTTGATGTTTTTATTTATAATCCCAGCTGAATCTTAATTAAAAACTCATTCGCAATGAATTTAAATGAATTAAATGATGCGAGAAATATGCGGCAACTATGCCCACTTATTAACCGAAATGGGCCAAGGATAATTAGTCTCGTGATCATTAATTATGGGCCACTGGTAAGGGTATTGTGTGTTCGTTGGCGTCATTAATTTTTGCTCGATTTTTGCTTCTGTTGTTGCTTCTGTGCACGGCGGCGGCTGCTGCTGTCGATATTTTACAGCCCGTGGCGCAGAAATTTATGTTTGCGCCTTTGCGCCAAGTCAATGAATTGCAACAAATTTCGCTTGACTCCCCTTAACTACCATCGCGTATGCCCCCGGTCTCGCGGCGCCCCTGATCCACCTTGCGGCTTGTTAGGCGGCATTTATTCATTTATTTATCGCGCGTTGCCTTGACAGTGTAATAAAGACACAAATGTGCGGGATGGCGGGCTGTAGGGGTTCCGGGGAGAGGTCAGGTGTCGCCTCTGCCTCTCTCTGTGTGTGGTTAAAATTTTTTAACTCCATGGGGCAAGGGGGGGCCAGGCTGCGATGTCGGCTCATTCGGATTTATGTTGTGTTACGGATTTTTGTGGCCTATAAATCGTAATTACTTTAACGCGACTAAATGAGTTTTGGCCAGAAGGCATTAGGCCTCGGGCTTGCCATTTATTGTTGCCATTTCTTCTTCTTTCTTTACCCCCTTGTTGTTGTTGCTGTTGTAATGGCCGTAATTAAAATTGGTTGCCTTCATAATGTGATTGGCTTCGCTGGGCCCCAGCCTCAGCCCCATCCCCAGGTTGGATTTTAATAAAATCCCATATATCAAGAGAGAGAAAAAGCGTCGAACATCTTGCAATTTATAGCCACAGCTTCTGGCTGCAGGTGGGGCCAGCCCGCCACCCGGCTGAGTGAGTTGGAAAACTTTTGCTTTGCTCCTCTCAGCTCTTTGCCCAACTGCCACGGCTCCGCTCCCCTTTGATCCACTTGCCACTAAACAAATTCACACGACACGAAACATTGCACACGGCCCGAGGGTCGAATGGGGGACGCAGGAGTGCCGGGGAACACTTCAAACCACTCAACTCGTCATAGACTAAATACTTGTGAAGCCATTCGGTGGCGGTGGGGCGAGCTGCCGGGGGTCAGGAGGTGGCGCCAATGGCAAATAACATTTTGCAAAATCGGCCGCAATTGCCAAACTAGCCAAATTAGAGAATATGCAAATGCAAGCAACATTCACACGCTGTGACTGTGCGATGGCAGTCGAGTGGCCAGAGGCGGGCAACCCTGCCATTCGAGAGATGGAGCGACCAGTGATGGGCGGATGGAAGCTAGGAGTGACTAGACTGCGATGGTTTTCACAATGGAATGACAAATTATTTCCCTTAATTGGAATGGGTCTTGAAACTAGGTTCCTTTTCATAACATATCTTTTCTTTTTTTTAATAAAGAAAAATATAAGTTTCCTTTTGAACTCAAATCTCAAGTTACGTTACTTTCATTGTCACATTTAGACACATTTTTAGGGGAATTAAAAACCTTAGTTAGTTCTGACACATTCGAATTTATCAATGAATGGTATCCTCGGACACTAACATGTATTTTCTTATTTATAAGGATATAAATATTAAATGCGTTAATCTTTTCAGAAATTATTTACGAACCTTATATACTTTATATAAGGGTGTTTTAGGAATATCTAACGGTTCAAATCCATTTAAAAAAGTATTTAAATTTTTGCCACAACTGCTACATAAATAAAAAGAACAAATTTACATTGAATTTGGTATCTTACACATTTTCTGGCAACACAATTTCAAAGGGATTTGCAGACACAATTGATTTCAATAGTTTATTCCAATGGAGTAAATATGAATAACTAAAATAAATAAATATATATTTATTTTAATTTTTCGTATTATAAGAAAGCTAAAATTATTGAATTAACTGAATAATCGTCAACATTAACTCATCTCTATCCGACAGATTGACCATTGTTGCTGTCGTAATCATAGTCACAGTCATCGGAGTGCCCATCATCGTCGCCATAATCATGATCACCAGCCATAGCAATCGACAGACGGCATCTCATCGACCTCTCCTCTTAAACGACAAGCCGGACAAATAGTTGGCAGCTCAGAGGAGCTACAGGACCAAGCTCACAGACACAGACAAACACACACACACACACACACACACATATATTCACAGGAGCAGACAGAGGCAAGGATACGGAAATAAATGGAAGGCCAGGGCCCCGGCCCCTCCATCAAAATCCGCACGAAGCCAAAGGTTTATAACTGGCTGCTGTGGTTCGTTTGTCGTCTTAATCGAGAAACTGAAAACCGAGGAAACTCCTCCTGGTCAGCATCCATTTGGGTTTTCTCCGGCTCGACTTCCGGCTGCTGTTGACGTGTCGGCCAACCGAGACTAACTAAAACAGCAAACACATTGACTAATCATTAAATAGAGGCGACATTACCGACAAATTGTACAATTAAAATCAAATTGAGTTTGGCGACTTTAACCAAACCAAAATTTATTTTAATTTAATTAAAAAATTTGAATTTTTTTTGTGCAACTTATATTGGAAGAGTGCTAATTGTTTAAGATGATTATTAAACTAATTAACTAAAATGTATTGAACTTTGTGTAATAAATAACTAAGCAACAACGAATGGAATGATTGTTTACCCTATAAATTAATTTTTTGATCATAAACTACTAAAAGTGTTGACTGTTGCTAAAATATTAACCATATTTATTGTGAATAAAGCAATAAATAAACTTTATATACAGGTAGTGTGATTAATAAATTAAAGGCCGATATAAAAATGAAATGTTTGTATTTTTGTTTATCGTTCACTATAAATATTTTTAATGTGAATTCAATATATGAACGTGTATAAGTTCAAGTTCAGTTCGGGTTCTTTAAACAATTTTATTTAAATTAAATTTTTAATATATTATTTTAGCACATTAAAGAGGCAGAGACTGTGTTTAAGAACAGAGTGTTTCAAGACATTGCGTTGGCCAATTATTTTTATTAGAGGACCCGTTGCCTTGCATCTGTTTCCTGGGGGTTGCCCTATGTTTTTAGCGGCTTTGGTTTACTATTCGTCTGCCTCTGGCCTTATCCTTCCGACAGCTTAAACAAAGGACGCGGGGACAGTTGTAGGGCTGCATGTGTTCGGGCTGGCCAAATCGGTTTACTCCCCATAAATCCCTGGCCCCATGGCCCTGGCCTTTGGGGCTGCGTCTCCAGGAGCGGATGAGCCACAGGGCAGAGGCAGAGGCAGAGCCAAAGGCAGGGGCAGGACGAGCACAACCACCGACAGACACGCGATTGCATTTGGGTATTGGGGATTAACGTTGCTGAAAACGTTAAAACGAAGTCCGTTCGTATGCTGCTGCTGCCGCTATGCTGTGCTCGTTGAGACCCTTGTTCAAACTGTCGCTGCTTACAACACCAAAAACAGACGGAATGGAGAAACGAAGCCGTGGAACCGGGTCTACAGAAAAAAAAAATGACAAAAAGCATTTGTAGCCATAAAAACACTGCAATTTGTATTTGAAATTGCCGCAAAATCCCAGCAGCAGCAGCAGTGGCGGCGCCAATCGCAGGAAAAGTCCTGCCCCAGGACCATGCCCAAGCTCTGGCCCAATCCCAGGCCCAGTCGACACAGCAGTTCACTTGAGTATGAATATGTATGAAATCGACGTTGTCGACGTAGTTGCCAGCTTGTCTGCCTGCTCTGTGGAGCAACTGCAGCATCAGCACCAGCACCAGTACCAGCACCAGCACCAGCATCGGCATCGACATCCACATCACAGCGACATCAAATCCATGGGGCGTTGTTTTTCCACGAGACTTTACTCCAATTGGGAAATGGGAGCAGTACGCGTTTCCAAGCGTCGCATGTGGACCCAAAGGTGAAGAAGCAGGAGGTACTGGCTTAACCTTTGGGGTTACCTTTTATTTTCAAATCCAACAGCGGAAATAATAAATGAAAATAACAATTAAGCTTAAAGAAGTGAAGTCGATTAGAAATATATTATGCATTGAATATAAATACTTTTCTTTGGCTTAAATTTATTTAACAAAACATTAAGATTTTAAAGGAAAAGTTTAATTGTTTTTTTACTAAGTTTAAAGTATTTCTTTTAAGGTTCCTTGAAAGTCTTCACATCCCTCCCAGGGTTAATCGCACAATTTCTGATTGTTTCAATCGAAATTTGAGTAGAATTTGACGCTTCGCAGCTGCTGCTGCTGCTGGTTCCCTGTTTCGAAATACAAAAACCGCAAACAATAAGCTGATCCATTGCAGCGGGTGATGCGAGCGTGGAGCCTGGAGCCTGACACGCATGTTGAGCATTAGAAGGACGAGGGGCTGAAAGGCTCTTGGCAGGGGATGGTGAGGAGAAAAGCTGGGCAGACCGCAATCAATATTTTATCAAAGCGAAAGACGCAGCGAAAGCTCAAACTGCACAGACGCTGGCTCCTCACAAATTTCTCTCTGCCACTATTTTCGTACACCTCGTACTTGGAGGGGTGTCCTTTAATATTTCTTTAAATTTATATACTAGAAAACCATATTCATCTGAAAAAATAAAGTCCTTGTGCAGTTGTTGTGTTTTCAACAGATGATGAATATCTTCATATGCTTTCCTAGCTCAGTTCAACATAAATGCTCAAACTTTGCCATAAATAATATGATTGTTTTGAGTTTCCAACCATAGGAAAATAGAGAAAATAGTTTACAAATTCCAGGGCTCACAGAATTTTGTTTAAATAAGCAAAGAAGTGCATCATCTGTCATAATTATTATAGTTAACTTTTACAGCCAACTTTCTGTCATTACACAACAGCCTGGCATCAAATTGTTTGCAAATGCAATTAAACTTAAGTTTATAACATTTGTAATCAAAGTAAAAATATAAAATCATTTTAATCACATTTTTGCTCAGTTTTAATTATTAGTTTTGCAACTGTTTGCTCAAAATGTCTCTCCGTGAAATATATTCCATTGCACAGTAAGCCTTTCGGTCCGAGATATTTTCTAGTCGACACACTTCTGTGTGCTTTGCCATGTTTCAACAAAGAGTGAAAGCCGAGGCTATTTACTATTCATGCTAAGCCGTGGCGTGTGCAAAAGAAAAACTGCAAACAATGAAAAGCGAAGCACATGAAAAGCCCGAGCCAAAGAAACAGAGCCACGGACTGGCAGCATGAATAATACAGAAATCAAAGCGCGTCGCTGCAAAACCTAGCCCAAAGTCATAAAGGGATGCGGGATGCAGGGCTCAGAGTATCGGGAATCTCTGGTCAGAGGAAGGACGAGAACGAACGAGAAAGGACGTCCAAGGATGGGATCGGGACGGACAGAGGCGTTGGGCAAACTTTCATTAAGCTGCTTGAGCAAATTCGTTAATAAATGATTGCGAAACGCAGCCTGGCAATGTCATCAATCATATTGCAATCAATTAATTTGCCCTGCGGCACAGCAGATAACCGGAAGCGGAAAAGGGGCAGGACACTGGGCAGGAGCTCCGCATTCGAATTTCCCATGCACGTCCAAGTCAATTGCATTGATTCGTTTCTAATTCTGGTTCGTGTTCCAGCCAGCTTCGCAAAATGTCCCCAAAAAAGGATGAGAAAGAGAAGAGCCGAAACAGAAGTAGCTGGAACCAGACTACCGGGTCTGGGCACTCTCGCCTGTCATCTGCAGCACATAACACAGCGTCAATAAACAATTTTGACAAAAAGAAGAGATCCGGACGGAGACTGAGAGAAAGATGCTGGAGAACTGGGCCTCATATAGGCTATCCATTGCCGGAACTAGTAGCACATACCGCGTTGTCCTGGTTACCTCCGTGTGTGTGTGTGCGAGGGGGCAGAGTTGATTAACTCTTTGGACCAAAGGTGTCGCAGTCCCTTCAAGTCCTAGCTGACTCAGTGCCACCCAGGCACTGGGCACGTCCAGAGGCAAAGGACATTTGCCTACGAACTGTTTCTCATTTGGTAGTCAAAGCGACAGACAGACTATGGGGCTAAGGGCGAAAGTGAGCAGGTAAGAGGAGCGTTTACAGGACTCTGTTCAACGTGCAATGTGCACTGTGAATGAGCAAAGTTTTAATTGGCAATGTGGATGGAGAAGAACAATTGATAAGTTCGCTTTTGTGAAATTATTGACAGCCGTCGGCAAAGGGTTAAGCTGTAAAAATGTCGCCCAGTTGGAGTTGAAAATTTAACGAGAATAATATCAATACTTAATCCGGCTCGAAGGACCAATTGTTGGGAAAAGATACCTGGTAAGCATGTAAGCTCTGATCTTTTATGACTCTCATATGAATTATTTCTTTCTTTAAGCTTCCCTTATAGGCAATCGGTTTTATCCTATGGTATCTTAAAATTTTTGTATAGAGCTTCAAATTAATTTTACAGCACTTTCCCATCTAAATCGAAACTGAATGCAACCCCAAATGTTGTATGCCAACGAGGTAAACTTTTTCCCACCGATTACCAAACTTTCTCATTCCCCAAAATCGGATTCAAAAACTGTGACTGCCTGCTAATCCGATCCAGCCCTCAAGCTCTTCATTTAACTCGATTTCAGCCCAGAGCCCAGAGCCCTTGCAATACTCAGCTCGTCCCTCGCCCCGCTGGGAACTGGATGGTGGAAGCTGCAACCACTGACCAATTCGCCGGCTTGTTGACCTGTCCGCTTTTGTTTAGCCCCCATTTCCATTCGCCCTTCAGCCAGCTCCACTCGAGCCATTACCGAGAACCGCAAAAGTTTTTAAGCCCAGTTCTGGCTGTGAAAATTATAACTGGCCAGCCGACTTCCAACTGCTGACTGCTGACTGCTGAACTGCCACAAACGTCCTCATCGTCGGCTAAGCCCCGGTGCCCTCACACTCACACTCACACTCACATGTGCACACACGGAGGCCGAAATTTTGGAGAGACCCTCCTCTTGCCGAAAAAAGTAGGCTAATGCCACTTTCGAGTAGTTTGGCCGCAGAGTCTCGCTTGTGAAGTGTGTTGGCTGCAAGTGCACTTGTTACCAATTAAGCTAATCCGTCAGATAATTAGTAACATAACACACACGCACACACACATAGAGCCGGCAAGGAGAGTCCTTCAGTCCTTCAGTCCTGGCAGGCTGCTGGCTCCTGGCTCCTCGTGCACTTCCTCTTCCTCTACCACTACTTCTGTTGCTGCTGCTGCTGCAGCCTCGGCACATGCAATTTATAGCCGCACGTGGTTGTTGCATGTATCACGTGACACTTGATTTCCGGCGCAGTTGGTTTGCCCCCTTTTCCGACCACGCCCCTGTCTCACCCTTCAGCCAGCCCGCCGCTGCTTGCATTGCTTTTCTTTGCGACTTTTCTAATTTGGACGTTGGCACAACATGCAATGCCATCGTCAACGTCGTCGCGAAAATTTGTGGCTGCCACCTTATTAAAAGCGCCCAGTAGCTGAGCCTCAGTCTTCGCCAGACAACACAACACACAGGGAGTTTTACACTGCGGGAAAAATAGTGCTTTAATCTAGAGCACACACCAGGCAGTCTCCGTTTTTTAATGAAACCAGAGTTCCCATTTAATTTTAGCTTTAAACGGCAATGAACTGTCATCAATCATGCCTTGTTAAGTTATAGAAAAAAGTACAACTTTTTGATTCAAATAATTAATTTTACTGCTTTATTGCTCTCGTTTAGAAATGTCCTTTTCTTTGTGTGTGTGCAACTTCTGGTACCCTCTGCACACTGCTACCAATATTGCCCCATCCCGGACTACCTCTATATATTCCAGGGCCACTTTTCGTCTTCGTCAAACCTCTCTGCCTGCCGCTGCTGTCACACTGCTGTTGCAGTTGCAAATTGGCTGGCAAATGTCGTTGGCTGCTTTTAGGCTGGCTTATTAAAATTTCAACGTGTTCATTTGCCTGTAAGTCACCGGCAGTGGGGCCAGGTGCGGATCCTGGCATCCTTGGGATTTCTCTCGGCAACAACTAGTTTGTGTTTGATTTTTGCCTGGCTGCCACACATGGCAGCATTTTCAGCTCACAGCTCTCCTCTCCATCTCCAGTTTGCAATTCGTTAACCTGAGCAGTTGTCGTCACGTGAAAAGGAACTATTTCCCCAGGGAACTAGAGAAAAACTATTGAGTTGAGTGAGTTTTGAATTGTTTGCGGAAACTTTTTCATAAATAAATCGAATTGGACTTTAATTACATAATCGTATTATAAATATTATTTTTTTAATGTATCAAAGAAAAATAAAAAATTTGAGGACTACAAATTCGTTCTCCTTTCCGGGGGACCTTTACACGGTTATATAAGTTTATATAGCCAAAACTTATTATTGAATTAGCTAAAATCACTTTATAATAGAGCTAGTACTTTCTCTCCTTATTGTTCCTTCAGAGTTGACAATATTTTCCCTTTCCCCTCCATACTTACCTGGTACAGCTTAAAAGCCACTCCTTTGGCAGCCCTTAGAGAGCATTGCTCTAATTTGTTTCTAAGTGGACTCCCCCCTGCCCGTTCCCATCTCCACATAATGGCTAATTAAATCGCTTGAATTACAAGCCAACAATATTAAAATATTACAATATAAACTTTTCTTGCCAGAACAGATTTTGGCCAACAACAATACAAATGGGAGTGAAGGCCGCAGGAGGGATAGAGGTGGAGGAGTCCTCGAAATCGAGGACGGGGCCCGAAAATATTTTCAGCAGAAACTTTTCACATTAAATAAAATACAAAATGCCCATTAACAGTTCGAGTGGATAAACTCGGTTTTGCATTTCCACACACATACACACACAGGACACGGAACAGCCCCAAACAAAAATTGAATTTTCGGTTCGAGGCTCAAACTCAAAAACTCGCGTATTGTGGAAAGGGGCCAGTGGCAGTGGCAGCGGCAGGGGTTGTAGGGGGAAAATGATGGCAAAGCGTCGAAGGCGAATGCCACAGGAGCATTGTTGGTCCTGGTGCTGTTGTTAGCTGGTTGGCATACAATAAAATACGAACCAGCGACAACAAAGAAGTACAAATTAAATCCCAATTGGAGTTGACCGCAAAATGGAAAGACCACAAAATTATAACCACAACGATGTGGGCGAGCAAGGAGCAGGGCGGGAGCA
Source organism: Drosophila punjabiensis (assembly GCA_008042585.1). Classification (NCBI taxonomy): domain Eukaryota; kingdom Metazoa; phylum Arthropoda; class Insecta; order Diptera; family Drosophilidae; genus Drosophila; species Drosophila punjabiensis. Next base: position 111,805 of record VNJR01001688.1, read on the forward strand.
GTGCCAAAAGGGCACCAGGCACCCGCCACCCGCCACCAGCAGTTGGGAATCGAAGCTGGAGATAAGCAGCCGTGGGAGCAGAATCAGAGTCTGAATCAGAGCCAGAATGAGCACGGCTCTGCACTTGTTTTGTTTGAGGGCGTTGTGGCCTGATGTGGCAACGGGCGGGGCGAACTGGGTGCCATTTTGGGGGATTGGGGGCCGGGGGCCAACACATAGTTACCGCGCATCGTTTCATTTGGCCAATTGATCTGGCAATCGCCGTGGCTGGCAGTTAGTTGTGGCCCTTTATTTCTCTTTCCGCCTCAACGACCCGGGCGAAATTGATATTTATATATTTAACCCAGAGCTAACAATAAGCCGGGCCACCGCCGGCTCATAGGCCGTGGCAGGGCACACCGATAGATAGACACACAGGGCGTATGCTTAATGTGGCTATATGACGTTGTGGATTCCAATTGATTGGGCGGCCTCAACGAGGAGATATCATTGCTCCTTTGTGGGCTGCTGTGCTTGAATTGAGTTGTTGTCTATTTTTGGATTACAGAAAGCAAGTCAGCCGGAGGATGTGCTTACAACCTGCTGTTAGGGCGGAAGTTGCCTTAGGACTCAGCATGGTATTTTTGGTTTCTTCACTGCCAACAGCAAATGTCTCAATAATATGTATTAAACATACTTTGCAGCACGTGAAAGGTTATAATTAGCCCTTGACACTTGTACTCGAGGGATTAAAAAGCAGCGAAAGGTTTTAATAATACTTAAATATAATAAACTTTAATAATACTTAAATATTTGAATTCAAAATTAACCATAAGGTAAAATGAAATAATGGGGTTGAGGGATTGATTTTAAAAGTCACATTCGCTGGGGAGTCTGTTGTTCTTTAAGTGTCAGAAGACTTTTAAAAAGGGGGTGTAGAAATTTTGTGTTCACTCAAATTCTGTTGAAAGGCGGTTGTCAACGGACTAGATGTAAGATGGAGAGAGAACGTCTCAGCGCTCATTCAAACCATCAGTTTTCTCTCTCTTTACTCGGCATTCTCTCTCTCTCTCTCTTGCACGCTAGAAAAAGAAAGACATAAGTACTTAGTAGCGAACGAGAGAGTTGTCTTCAAATGCACTGTGAGAGACTTCTCTCTCTTCTTATTAATAGTAAAGTTTTTTAACGCATAGTTTTACCAAATCAAATAAATCTTATAATAACTTCTCTAACTCTAAAACTTCTTCAAATTCGTTGCGCTCGGGTGTACAAGATCTTTTAGCAGGCGCCTAAATGATTAATGGATACTAGAAACAGCCATCAATCTACCACCAGATGCATCTATGCTAATAATCTCCTCCAGAAATAGGCTTATCAAGAGCATATTTAATGCTCAGTCAACAATTAGTATCGTACTGGGCTCTGGAGCCGCTCTCCGCCGCACAATCTGAAACTGTCGGTTGCGTGCCCCACATTTATAATTAGCCAACAACGATGGCCAGTGGCAGGGGCAAGGAAGAACGGCGGCAGTGGCGGCTGGGTAGCAGCCGGAGCAATTGCAATACAGACAAGTGCGACGCCTCGTATGGTAGCGTCAAACTTGGGCCTATAAATCGTAGCGCCAAAATTTAAATTAAAACCAAATAAATTAAACGCCTTTCATTGAAGATTAATGGCCTTAAGGCGAGCGTGCTTTGTTCCCAGTCGGCGGAAGTGGTCTGGCTGTAGGGGGTTAAGCGGGGCCATAGCCCCAGCAGCCGCTCGCTCGCTCTCTGTACGCTTGACTGCGAATTTCATGGTTGATGGATTCTCCGTTTCAGACTCTGAGCCACCGAATCTGCCTTAAATGCTCTCACAGCCGCCTCCCATGTGCCTCAGCTCGGAACGGTGCTTTAAGAGTGCCCAAAGAGCTGCCCAAAGACTATTACCACACGTACTCAATTCAATTTCATTCTTTAGTGAATTCAAATAGCCTTCGATCACGTCCTGCTAATCGTGGCTCCACACGAACTTCCAGCGAGAGAGACACTTATGGTGTCTCGGTATAAGCATGTGCAGGAACCGCATTGAAAACTATCCGCATTAAAAAGATATTACGCTAATAGTAGTTGGGCAAAAGAAATGGCCAAACAGAGGGAAAGCTTTACTACCAAATCATATTCTTCAAACATAATTTATTTAATATAAAAGTTAACAACGAAAGGCGAAGCCAAAGATTTTGTAGGCTTGTAGGATATACCGTTTGCTATCAGGTCAGCTTTATTTGGTATATGTTATATGCCTCTTTAGAACTTTACCGGTGAGGATAAAAATCGGATAACAAAATACAAATTTTCAATTTGAAATATACACTTAATCAGCTTTAAGGCCAGCGACCGATTATTAGGTCTTCAAACCATTTGAGGCCCGCACTTCAATGTTTAATTTCAGGTTGATAAACAAATAACAAAAATTGAACAGATTTCGACCATTGCTCGTTGCAATTTCGAACCAATTTAATGGCTTTGGAGCTACATAATAAAATGAGTGTGCTAACAAATTTGTGCAGATTTTCAGCAAGAATTCCCTCGGCAATTTCGGTTTACCTGAAATACGAACAAAATGGCCGCTGACAAGTGCAGTCCAATTGTGCATTCCCATATGATATATAATATATTTTGTGTTGGTGCGGCGCTTAAAACCCAACATTTTGCTACAGATCAAATTTCAATATACCAAGTACAAGTTTTGTTTGATTTGAAATGTTTTCGTTTGGTTTTCGCCTTAGAACGAGTTTCGGGATATTCTAAAGAAACACATCAACTCGGCTTCAACTAATCTCTTAAGAAAACATACTCTCTTGCGGTATCAATATTCGAGGAACAATGTGCTTCTTAAAAATAGATTGCCAGCCCATTAAGTTTTGCACCAGAGCTGCCACCATAATCCACTCACCAGGCAGCTCGCACCCTCCTTCACCTCGTTTAAGAGGGGGAAAATTTGCCCAACTTTTTCACAGAGTTATGTGTATGAAAAAGCACCGAAAATCTTTAGCGACTTTCGCTGGAGCAGGAGCTCGAGCTCGAGCCGGAGCAGCTGCTGTTGCTGCCGCTTTTCCTTTTCCTGCTTTGGCGCTCTCCACATGCTGCAAGCAAATTGTCAAGTTGCGGTTGCGCCTTTGAATTATGCAGCGGGGAGTAGAGGTGGCCGTGGTCCTGGCATCTTTTAACACAACTCGGCTCGGTGTGCGGCGGAAGGCAAGCAGCTAAATTTATATGCAGCTTAGTTGCAACCCAAAAATTCTACAAATTTTAATAATAATGAGCTGCACACGGCTACGCCGCTCTGTGTGTGTGTAGACATGTGCTGCTAAAATAATAAAGCACCGCCGCACATACACACTCACATTGTTCGAGCTGGAAATTGGATTGCACCAGCTGGCGCTCAGGCAGAAAAAACAGCCCCCTGCCATCCCCTACCACCCCCCATCATCCCCATTCCACCTTTCGCAGGTTCACCTCATAATAATATTATGTTGCAGCTGCCAAGGCAAGGCGCAGAGTGGGATCGCTGCAGAAAACTGTTTGCACAGTCTGAGGAGCGGGTAGCTACGGCGAATGTGGCGACGTGTGGTCGGTCCAAATGATATTAACAATTCATTAATTAACCTCATTTCGTTCGGGTTATGAAGAGGCAGGGCCAGAGCCAGAGCCAGAGCCAGAGCCAGAGCCAGCGCCAGAGATTGTCTGGACTTTGCCTGAGTAAGCCCAGACCCAAGCCCAGCATCCGAAAGACAGGGAAGGCGGAAGCCCGCATGTATCCGATACCTGTCGTCCTTGTCATTGTTCCGGTGTCAACTGCTGGGCTCCCCCCAAAGCTTAGCCAGTCAGTCCATGTGCATATTTATATAGTTAGTAAAGTTGATATAGCTCCAGCTCTCCAGCTCCGGACGACGACTCCTCCAAGCCCCGTTTACACCAACTTAATTTTCAACTGGCGATAAAACTCGCATGCTGTGGAGTTGTCAGAGCTGTTCCAGCTCACGGTCTCTTTGGCGATTTATAGAGTATATATTATGACATATATAAATATACTACAACTACTCTATAAACTAATAAACAGTTTATGTATAAAATTAAACAAATTGGAAAGAAAAAACAACTTCATAAATAGATTCATTTTGCTTAAATGTCAGAAAATATCACACAATATATATTCATGCCAAAACAGATATATTTACATAAAATAAAACTGAAATAAATTGTGCTGAAATAAAAACGAATTGAGATGAAACATTTTCAGATTTTAGCCGAAACATCACTTTGTTATTCCAACTGCCATTCGCCCACTAATATTATTCTCCCCACCGCCGCCTCGGTCTGCTCTGGTTCCATTCTCATCATCTTTCTGCCTAGCTGCTACTCTGACATTTTAAATAATTAATGTATAATGCATACCAGATGGCAGGAGGCAGCAGAGGGCAGGGCAGGACTGGGGCTGGGCTGGGGACGGTGGGGAACTGCCACCGAAATGCTGCCACTGTTTAACGAAAATAAAACAGAGAGAGAGATGGAGCTGAAGCTCAACTTTTGGCCCCGGATCCCAGCAACGAGGGCCCTCGACTGCTGCTGCGACTCGTTTCCCTAATAAATAAGAGATATTTTAATGTTTTTACGTAATTATATGGCAAAGCAATTAAATATTAAATGGCACTGCGTTAACTAGTTTTGCGGCCCACCGCCACTGCCAGCGTCAAACTATGCAGTGGCCTGCAGCTGCCGCGGGATGAGATAACGTAATTCAGAGCGCTCTGTGGGGCACTTCACTTGCACGAGTCAAACTCGGGTCGGGGTCAAGAGGTGACAAATCAATCAGCAAATCACTTGGCGTAATAAACTGAAGGCAGGTCAGCAAATCAAGCCAGACAGACGGCAATTTCCGTTTTGCAATTGGCATTGCGATGCCGGGAAGCGAGGGGCAATGGGAGTGGGAATGCTGCTCAGGGGTCATGGATGGGTGTCAGGCTTCGGTGGGATGACTGGGAGCAATCGTGGCATAATAAAATGTCTGATGTACGATAAAGCGAGGACGAAGCTGCTTAAAGGCAGCAAAGGCACAGACACCATGCTCACACACCCCTGCACACCCCTGCACACACACTTGCACACCCCTCGCACATCAAGAGAGCTTTAGAGCTTCCAATTGAATGCACAGCGAGAAAAGTGCGAGTGATAGGGGGCAGCAGGAGCAGAGACAGCAGAGGGAAAGGACTTCGCTGGGGCGCATTTCGAGTGCTTTCGAGAGCTTGATATTATCACTTCCTGGACATTATTTGGTGCCATAGGCCAAAAAAGGCTTAAGTCCTGCCAAAGCATCTCAAAGATGCAATTTGTGTGTGTCTGCATCTATAGATGCCTCACAATGTGGGCCGATTGAAAACTTGTTCGGATTTGTGGTAATATAAAGGTTGGAATAAAATATTTGCAGGATAAAATAGTTCAGACTACAATTCAATAAAGTGATTTTCTGTTTAATTTTCTTAACTTCCAAAATGTTGAATGGTTCGAAATTTTAAGGATCCATTAAGCTAAAGTTATATATTTTTAAAGTTTTTAATATCCTTTACTAAGATGCAAAAAATGTAAAGAATAAAGCAAAAGACAATTACTATCGTCTGACTTTAAATAAGCTTTTTATTTATAATAAACATCTTAAATTTAAAAGATTGCATATAATTCTGTGCTATATAATTTTGTAAAGTTATTATACAATTTTTTATTCACCATTTTCTTATTCTCATTTTAAGCTTCCAAAAATCTCAAAAAATTAAACATAATATTTTATAAAATTCTAAATTTCTACTTTCTTAGAATCAAAAATTAAGCCTCTATGATGATGAAATATCCTCAAAAGCCAAAGTGTTGCCAAAGAACTTTTTGCTTTATGTGCGTAGCGATATGTGAAGGCTCCCGCTCTTGACAATCCGTCGAGTGGCCCTCGCCTTGTGTATTTTTGTTGCTGGGAAACTTTCTAAAGAAATTGCACTTTGACTCATGCTTATTACAATAAGCTCCGTTCCCTGGTTTGTTGGCACCTGCCAAGTCAAAGTGGATGCCACTGGAAGGACCCTCCACTCGCCGCGACCCTCCACTAGCCTCTCCTCTCATCTCAATCCGTCTGTGCTCAAGTTCGAGCCTTGGTAACAAACGTAACGAACGGAAACGGATATTGCATACTTATGCCGAGTGCAAATGGCAGCCCGCAGAGGGGTGGCCAGGGGGGGGGGGGGTCAGATGCTGCCCCTCCCCTCCATCTGCGAGTGTATCTGCGAGGCACATATACATATATATGTATATGTGTGTTAGTAATACACACATCGATACGGAGAGAGCCGGCAGCCACCGGGAAACTTTGCGAAAAGGACTTGTAAAATCAAAAGCCGATTAGATTCCATTTCAATGAGCAGCAAGCTGGTTGGTCATTTCGTGGGCGGGCACCGTTCCGAAGTTCGGAAGCACCGAGGCAGCGAAGGGCCAGTGGCAATGTGGCATGGTCTGGCACTGCATATGAGGTGCGAGTCGGGAATCGGACTCGGAGCAGTCGATATTATTGCTGTTTGCGCCACACAAAACCCGAACCTGAGGAGGGGGGCTCACGAAAATTGAAGCGTTCGTCGCACCGTTGCCACCGTGATGCGGCACGGATGCCCAGGATGTCCAGGATGCGGGGAAGTGCACCGGCATATGCATATCTGGCCCAGGTACTTGATTAGCTCTGAAATTAAACTAAGCAACGTGCATTGCCAAGTGCTCATGGGCCTGTGAATTGAGCCATGGATCCGGAAGAAGGGAAGTTGTTGTTGGGATTGTGGGATTGCTTGCAGTGATTATTGCAACTAGGAAACATTTGCGTTTGCAAAATGGAATGATTCATAATGACAATTATAGGTAAAGCAATAGAAAGCTTATGTTATTTACTATTTTATTATATTTTAGCACTCCAAAAAACGATCGAACTATGATGTAAAAAAAGTATATGATGTCTCCAACCTCTCTTGAATTTTTGTTGAAAAGAGAGAAAGTAAGAGAGATTTTTTGAGAGCTCTTTAACATTCTAGATCAGTACGTTCGCATACGCACTTACTGGATCAGTGTAAATCAGCTCTTAAAACTCGTTGTAAGATCGTTTTACATCTTATTATTATAAGGTCATTAGCTCTATTCCCTTCTATTTCTTTAACATACGTTCTTAAAGAAATCTCTGTAGCAAAAACACACGCACACATCACAGACACACTGTGATTTAATTTTCACCTTAAATTGCCCTTCTTCAAATCAACGGCGGAATTTGCCACTCAGAAATCACATCATTGCTCTCTGGTCTGGCCAGAGTCACCTCTGACCGCAATCCTTGCTCCTGGCGGGCCCCGCCAACATCAACATCAAGGTACTGCTCTTCACATCCAACCATCTTTCCATCTCCGCAACCATCCTTCCACCTTTCCTCTTTCATCTCTTTGTGCCGGGCTCACACGGCGCCCCTCTTCGATTCATCTGCATTGCTCAGTCATGTATGCTCTGCCAACTGATTTGAGCCAGAACCATCGGCCAGGTCCCAGCGGGAGAATCGTTGAGGTGGCCGCACTCCTTGGACTCCCTCCACGCTGGCTTTAATCAGTGTAGTCGAGCAGCGAGCTAATCGTTTATGATTTAGTTTTGATTCCCACTCCGAAATAACCATAAATCGGACGAGGGGCAGAGCGAGGAACGAGCGATTCCCGCGGCGGAGAGTGGAAACGGGATTTTCATCTGATGACGGCGATCCTTGTGGAAGCCCAGCGCAACCGCTGCTCTGTGTGTTTTCGACTATAAAATTAAATTGCGATGTGGTGGAAAAGTTAGAGCAATGCCCAGTGCAACGGCGGCACCGGCAACACACACTGTTCCTTACTGCCCCACATTTGGTCAAGCGCACAAACACACACACATACACAGGGCTACCTAAACACCAAACACACAGATACAGATACGGCGGGAGGAAGGGGCAAAAAAAACTGCAGTAGTGAACAATTGTTCAGTGCATATCATTTGGTTAAAAGGATTCGTTTTACTCTTCCGTGCGGTTCGGTCCACACACACACATAGACAGCATATGGAAGCTCTTCCGCCATGTCTGTATCTGTGTCTGTGGATGTGCCTGGGCCTGTGTACAAATCAACTAATCTGCTCCCCACGGCAAAGTTACGAGAAGACCGACAATTATATCCGCTCTCTGCTCACAATTTTTGCATGTCGTAAAGTTTCTAGTGGTGCACAGCGCCAATTCCCCGCCCCATTCTCCGCAGTATATGGAGAGTACGGCTGCATTTGGCCCTAGCCGGCACTCCAACGGAACTGGAATAGAACTAACAGACGTTGGATTCATTTTTTTAAATGCTCTTTCCCAGTCCTAGCTCCAGGTTCATTTTCCTGAATATCTGAGAGGGGGAACTGTATAGTATACAGTGTATACCTTGCATGGGGGGTAAATCCAGAGTGCTTTACACTTTCCGTATTACCAGTTTCCTTTATGAGAATAATGGAGAGATCTACAAATTGAATTTAATTTGGATTAAATTAAAACTAAATTTGGAGCTAAGAAATAAAATATAGAACTTGTGATCCTAACAATTTCTACGAATTTAAATTATACACTGTTCTAAATTAAAGTGTTTGTCAAGTCAGTTTAATAAATAAAATATAGATAAACAGAGATTGTAATATATGCAAGATTACTCACAGAGGACAAGTGCAGCAGCAAGTGCGTTGTTATGTACAGGCTTGACACAGAATTCCGACTTGGTAATTACAATTATTCCAAAATAAGATTAAAATAAACCTTTACCTTAGAACAAGATGATTAAACGGAAATCCTTAAATTCATCTCAAAAGTGATAGACATAATATTGTTTATAATAATAAGTTTTAGCTTAGAGTATTCGCTTTTCGTCAATTAAAATACATTTTTTTATTCTGCAATTTCCAATGCTGTTGCATACTTTCAGGAGCAGCGAGCTGCCCTGCACATGCACGGATGTGTATCTTCGTTTGCCTCTGCTCCTGCATCTGTCTGTATCCGTGTATCCTGGCTGCTAGAGCTGTTGTGCCGAGTGTGAATCTGCCCCGGCATTACTGTTTGTATTGCAAAAGTTGTTGTAACTTCGTTAAAATAAGCACTCTGTTAGTTTGCCCGCTGGCGCGACGGGAAGCGTCCTTCCTCTCCTAGCCACTAGATTGGAGTTCGGGGAGGACGGGACTGTGTGTGTGTGGGGCAATGCAGCAGATTTGTCGGCGGTTTCTGCCATTACTACCATCCCAGCTAGGGCCCCCAGCCCCGTTCTCATCTCACCCCTCTGCACTCTCCCCGATTGTTGGCATATCTGCATTAGTAATGGTGAGTGGCGGCGAGGGCCGGGCAAATTGGTGGATTGCTGGTTTGGTGGATTTGGATTTACCTGCCCGTCGCCGGCTTTGACAGCCCAGAGTACCCAGCTAGCTACTGCCACTCACTCCTCTGCCCATCGGATGCCACGTGTGGCAATGTACCTGCAAGGCAAACGTAACGTTTAGTTTTTGGGGCCCCAGCTCCTTGGTGGCTATTAAATTGCAGCAACTCCTAATGGCGCTCCCTGAGCTGCTCACTTTCGTTTACTTTCGCCGGATGTATGGCTGCAGCCATATCGATACTAGTTAGGGGAGCACTACCTTTACCGTCTGCAGGTAAGTACCCGAAGACTGCAGAAATTTCCTCAAAAGGATCTGGTTCTTGTGCATGTAGATATATTTTTATAAATATTAAATAAAAAGGATATTAAAAGATGATATTTTTTCATAGAATTTGTATAAAAGTTTAAAGCTTCGGATTTAGGGATTTAGTTAAAGGAATATTATTGTTTTAAGAATTGAAACAACTTGTAAAATATTAAGAAAATAAGCTTAAATCAGCACACTGTTAATACTCATTTAATCCGTATGCATACATCCCTTCTTACCTGGCCTTAAATACTCCTTCATTAATTGGAGAAGTTACTTTTAATTCCTTTTTTTTGTGTGTGTCACAACTGTAAGAGTAGTCGCCTTTTAAGGAGCACCGGCTGTTGCAACTGTAGTCGCAGGCCCACCGACAACTTGTACTTAGTGCCGTTTCCTTCCGTTCAACACGGAAAGCCGTGAGGGTTGAGGGACAAGGAACGGAGACGGACCAGAGAAAGGCGTATGTGAGAAGGGGGGATTTCCCAAAACCCGGCCACGGGCAAACAGCTCGTCGGCAGTGCTGTCTGAAATGCAATTAAGTCGCATCGACATGCAATCTCCGGCGTGGGAAGTCGGGCCGCATAAAGGACTCCGCAGGAACAACAAGTACAACCGCACGGACAGGATTCGCGACCACACTCCAGCACCGGGAGGTAGGGGCCGCTGAGAAAAGCCTTAAAAGCGCTGAAAGGTTTCAGTTATCCCCTAAAAAAAAAGGACACGCACTCACACAAGAAGGATATGAACACAAGCTGAAAAGGGAATCCGGCTTGACGAGCCTGAGAATACCCTCAAAAGAGCAGCAGAAGTTGGCATTATTTATAAGGAACTTTCTCGGACGGTGTGAATGCTTTACAAGAAATGGAAGGAATTATTTACTTATGCCTTGGCTTTAATTAATTTGAAAGGAACCATAATTTATAGATCCAGGTCTCGTTAGTTCTTCTTTTTATGGATTTATCTTGGGGTACGGTTCCGGAAATACTTCTCTTTTAATAAGAAAAAATATATATTTCGATTATTTATTGAGATTAAGATCGCAAAAAAGCTTGTCAGCTGAAAGTACAAAATACAGAATTAAGACAGCCTCCGGTGCTCTGCTTAAATATTCATTCAATTAAGGACAAAGAGTATCCACAGATTGCAGCTGCCAAGCAGCACGTCATTCTGGCCAGCACACGGGATCTGGTTGCAAAAGAATGCACTCATTGGAACACTTTGGAGTGCCGATAATCCAATTATGGCCTGGCCAGGGCTGCTCCTGCTGCCGCCTTGTATATTTCCAGCTCCTCCGGTTGCCTCGTCCACGGACCTTCCTGCTGCTGTTTTTATTGCGCCAGAAGAGGAGGGGAAGCGGGCGGCGAAGAGCCGAGGGGGTCGCGCCACCTGAGGCAAGCGCGTCTCCCTCCCATAATTTGCCGCAACTTATTTTGCCCCGAGTCAAGTTTCACACTAAAATGTGTAAAAGGGTCAACAGCTGCGGGGCCCCGGATGCGGAGCTGGGGCAACCTGACAAGGACTCCTTATGGGGGGCTAATCTCCGGGGTCCGCCGCCGAGTGGGGGGCTAGAATAAGCACGGGGGTGAGGGGAAAACGCTATCTGCGTGGGCAAATCGAATCTAAAGCGAAAACTGAAACCGATTCCCATCAACCAAACACAATGGTTTAATATTTCTAGCATTTTTATATTTATTTCATATTCAATTTTCCGTTTGTATTTCGATAATCATTTCAATTTTTCTTTTACTACTTTAATTTCTCCGGCTTTTTAATTTCTTTGTTTTCCAGCCACTGTATATTAAACCAATAAAAAACGCAACAACAAAGGCTGGTTTGAATAAACATAATGAACATTCCATTCCATTCCATTTGCTATATATACAATAATATTTGATAAAAATTCCATTTGGGGCTTCCATTTTTTTTGTATGTTTATTCTCTTTTTTGTTTTTTAAATATGGGATAAAACGAAATAATGGTTAGATAAAAAAAGGCTGCATTACCAGCAGCTTTTCCATTGTGTTTGTGTGGCCATAATTCATTTGCCCACTTTGTCTCATTGAATAGTTTATTTATCCAATATCATTATTATTATTTTACTTGTGCATTTTGCATCATCGTCGTGTAAACAACTACAATTAGTATCACGATTGTCATTGTTGTAACCGAAAGAATATAAGTGGTAAATATATAAAATTCCAATGAAATGGTGAGTAATGAACGAAAAAAACAGGGACGTTTTTATTGTGTAATTTATTCCTCTCAGTTAAATTGCTTGGAGTTGCGTTTTCCCCCCCTTCTCTCTGCGTATGACACGATTATGTTTTTCAGTAGTTTACGTTTTATTTTTGCCAAACTGATATGTACTTATATATGTCTGTGTGTTTGTTTGTTTGTTAAAAATTGAGTGCCCGCAAAGTTACGAACTGTTTCCTAGATTTGCTGTTAGTTGTGCAATGTTCGCTACTCTTGTTTAAAAACCAATTGATAATTGCTATCCCATAATTGTTCATATTATTAGTGTATATCGCTTTATATTTGAATTTATCAATAGGTATATTTATATTTAACGTACTTGTTGGCCTTCTCTCTACTTTGAAAATAATAGGAAAATAAAACGGTAGTCTCGCTGGCCAACTCTTCATTTAAAAATTATTATTAAGAGCTTACTTTCTAGGCTGATCTATGGATATGCGAAAGTGTAGGTTTTCTAGGCTCTAAATGTGTGAGTGTGACTGTATTAGGAATCATCATATGTTCGCTGGTGAGTGTATGGTTCAGTGTGTGTAATCAATTGTATTAATTACGTTTAATGTTGGCCAAGACATTAGGTCATGCAATGGGACAGGGGAACTGGGAGACTCTTCGTCATGCTGGAAGTTTGCGAGTTTTTCAAGGAAAATCATTGAGACAGAATGGAAATGGAAATCCCTGCCCACCGCATGACCTGCCCCTCTACTTAAGTATATATTCAATGTATGTATATAAAACTTACGAGTTACGAGTGGACATAAACCGATTTGCTTGTCTTTCAACTAACTTTATCTTTATTGTTACGGGGCTGCCTCTCACAATTAGCTAAATCCCAAAAATTCGTAGCTACCGATTAGTGTAAGTTTGGTATTATTTATATATGTACATATCATACAAAAACAGACAGTTGAGTATCTTCAGCAGTTAGCCCCAGAGCACAGTTCCGTTCTGCGTGCCCAGCACAACTTACATCGCCGGCCAGCAGGGCCAACATCAGAGGGTCATCGTGGTCATCACAACGGGCAGCAAGAGGGCCATGGCGAAGGACAGCAGAAAGATCCGCTGGCCCGAACTGCTCAACGCGCTCGCCTGGCAGAGGAGGTCCTCCGGAAAGATCTCCAGGATGGGCAGGTGTCGACCCGATGTCGGGTCGTGGCAAGTGTTGGCACGGGCGCGCTAAGGAAGTTACAAAATATCTAATTAAGACCTTGTCATATTTTATGATTACAAAATTAAATAAAGTGGACGAAAGAAAAATGAAAAGTTCTAAAATAAAAATTGATAAAAGCTTACGCGCATATCGGCAATCGATAGGGGTAACTTTGTCCAAGAAATCAAAGATTGTAAACATTTTAAAGAGTTTAAAGTACAGCCAGAGAGGCGGTTGAACTCACCTGAACCATGCGCTTGAGGTCGTCCTTCTGAATGACCTTGATCTGAGCGGACTCCCGCAGCCACCGGCGCAGCCAGTGTCCAAACCAGACCAGTCCGCACTCGCACTCCAACGGGTTGTGCGAGGTGATGAGTCCGCCCATTATACTGCGCGTTCCCACCGCATCCCAGTAGCTCTTGTTGGGGTAGAAGCTATCGGCTGCCAGGGCGTTGATGCGATTATGCGAGATGTCGATGGACAGATGAGGTACCTCGCGAAGGTCGTAGAAAATGCCCGGCGGCAGGTCAGAGATGCGGGTGTGCGAGATCTTCACCTGCAGGCGAAGATTACGCGAGAGCCCCGAGAAGACATCGGGCGCTATGGTCTGCACATTGCTGCCGTAGAGCTCCAGCAGCCGGAGCTTGGTGTTGTTCCCCAGCTTGGCCAGAAGCTGGGCTCCGATATTCGGCTCCAGGCAGTGCACTTTCAGCTGCTGCAGTCCTGGAATCCGGGCCACAATTTCGCCGAGGTTAGCATGGGAGCTGGCGTGCAGGGTCCGCAGCGATCGCAGCTTGGAGAAGGCCTGCGGGTTGGCCACCTTCACGTCCAGAATGTTCAGCTCGGCCAGGTGTCGCAGACTGGCCAGGTCGTGCAGGGTTATGCGTCGCAGCGGGTTGTGGGCGAGGTCCAGGACTCGAACGGAGGGCGGCAAGTGCTCCGCCGCACAGCTGGCGTTCGTTAGCTTGTTGTGCGAGACGTTGACGTGACGCAGGTGACGCAGTGAACCAAGCGGCGACAGCTCCTGCAGGTAGTTGCCACTCACGTCCAGAAAGGACAAGAGGGGCAGCTTCAGCGGCGGCAGCACATACAAGCCCATGTGGTGCAGGCTCAGCTTTCTGAGGCGGGGCGTGTGCACGAACACCTCCCGCAGGTTCGTTGTGACCAGGGGGTTCTGTGACAGGTCCAGGTTGGTCAGATTGTTCAGGAAGCTGAATGTGTTGTCCGGCAGAATAGTGATGCGATTGCGGGCCAGACTGATGTCGTACAGGAACTGCGAGTTGATGAACATCGAGGCGTCCAAGTACTCCAGATTGTTGCGCGACATCTGGATGGAGCGCAGGGTGAAGCCGATGTCCGTGAAGGCTGGCACTGGCCACACGCTCAACTGATTGTCGGCAATGTCCAGGAACTCCAGCCGGGTGTTCATGAACACCTCTCGGGGCAGGGCCTTGAGGCGATTCGAATTGATTCGCAGAATCCGCAGCTTCCTCAGATTCGAGAACTGCTCCACTTGCAGCTGGTCCAGCTGGTTGTGACTTAGGTCTAGTTCCTGCAAGCTATTCAGTCCCTGGAAGCTGCGTCGCCTCAGCGAGGTGAGATTGTTGTGGGCGAGGTTGAGGATCTCCAGGAACTCCAGGTCCCCGAAGGCATGGCTCTGCAGAGCTCCTAGGAAGTTGTGGGCCAGGTTGAGGAACCGCAGCGTGTTCGCCAGGTTCGTAAAGCTATCTGACTTGGTCACATGATTGTGGCTGATGTCCAGCTGATAGATGTACATGTAGCTGCTCAGCTCGTCGTCGAAGCTGGATATGTGATTATGGCTCACATTAAGGCGCAGCGGAGTAGTGGTATTCGAAACGTAGTGAAAGGACTTCAGGGACAAAGCACACAGCTGGTTGTGCATAAGGTCCAAGGCGGCCAGATTGGGCAGTACAGTAAAGGCCCCATGGGAGATGTTGACCAGCCGGTTGTGGGACAAGTCCAGGTAGCGCAGGAACTCCAGGTTGTGAAAGGCATGTCGGGCTATGGTCCTCAGGCGGTTAGACTGAATGTTGAGTGTTTGCAAGTCCCCCAGGTTGTTAAACGTTAGCGCCTCCAGGCGCTCCAGTGCATTGTAGGACAAATCGATTTCCACCAGGTGGCTGTGAACACCGGGCTGAAAGAGTCCTCTTGGCAGTGTCTTTAGCTGGTTGAAGCTCAGGTTGATGTAGCTCAGTTCTCGCATCTGGGCAAAGGACTCATTGGATATCTGCTTCAAGTTGTTGTTGTCCAGTCCCAGCCAAATGAGCTGGGACAGCGGCAAGAGGGCGTCAAGTGGGTCGAGACTCTCCAGGCTTCTGGCTGGGAATACTGCGAACGAGAGCTCCAAAATCTTTAGGGTCCTCGAGACGTTCTCAAACACCAGGGGATGGTGAATCGTGATGTCGTTGAAGCTCAGGCTGATCTCCTGAATCTCGTCCAGTCCCGCAAAGGATCCCAGATGGAGATGTGTTATCTTGTTATTGCGCAGCAGTATGGTTTGCACATTGCTGCCCCACGAGTCCACAGCAAAGATGCCCTCCGGTATGTCCGAAATGGAGTTATAGCCCATATTTAGGTAGGACAGTTGCGTGTAGTTCTTGAGGCCGAGAACGGGAATCATGGTGAAGTTGTTGCCACTCAAACTGAGCACCCGTAAGTTCTCCGTATACGAGGGAAGGTTGCTCAGCTGGCTGATCTGGTTGGACGTCAGGTAGAGGTACTTAAGACGGTGCAGCCCGGATATGGCCACTGGCACTGTGGTGAGACGATTCCTCTCCAGGTCCAAATACTCCAGAGTCTCCGTTAGCCCCTCGAAGGCTGCGGGATGCACGCGGCTAATCGCATTGAAGGACAGCACCAGATGAGCTATACCCGTGGCCTTGAATACTGCCTCCGGCAGCTGGGTCACAAAGTTCTGCTCCAGGTTCAGGGCCCTCAAGTGCACATCCGAGTAGTTGTGCTGAAAGTAGTCAGACTCCAGGCTTTCTATGCAGTTCTGGCCGAGATCAAGCCGCTCGAGGTGCATCCGCAAGGGCTTGACCTGAAGCTCCTTCCACTGCACACTTCGTATCATGTTATCCCTTAGGCTAACTATCCTTAGCTCTGGTAGTTGCTCAAACAACTGCTGTGGAAATACCGTCAGCAGGTTGCTAGACAAGTCCATTGTCACCAGGGATCGCGGCAGATAGTTGGCGGCTACGTGGTAGATCCTATTATTCGACAGGTCAAGCCAGAGCAGCTTTTGCAGCTGTTCAAAGTGGCGGCCCCCTGAGTAGCGATCTCCAGAGCTGGGTGATGGTGGGTAAAGTGAGTTGCTGGCCTCCAGGCGCGTCTGCACCGCCGCCAGGCTCGAGGGCTGAGAGCTATTGTCGTTCGGGGAGATAACTTCAACACCTCCGCCGCCTGGAGCCACCTCCGTGATGTCGTTGTCCGATAAATGCAGTGACCGGAGGGTATCCAGCTGAGCATCCCAGTTGCCATCCAAGGTGGTAATGTGGTTGCTGGTGGGATACAATATTATAATTGAAATCACTTGTCAAAGTAAGTAATTTGACTTGTTAATGAATTATTTAATTTAATCAACAAAATAAAGGCCATGCAAACAAGAAACCTTGCTTCTTTAAATTATTTTATTTTTTTAATGTTTCTATAATTTAAACTGTAAGGACAATTGGGGTTAACTTACCGTTGAGCCACAAGCCTTGAAAGGGAATGTAATCGCTGCAACGCATCTAGAGGCAATTGTTGCATCTTGTTTCCTGATATATCCAGTGTCATTAGCGAGTGTGTCATCGTGCTGTGGCAAGAGTAGCAAGATAGGAAAAGGTGAGGTTGAAAGAGAAGCCTTTGCGATTATTATCTAAATCATTCCGCACGAGCGGCAGGGGGACAAGTTATCAAAAATATATAATGGTTAAAACTTTCACTAAAACTTTTGCCGGCAACTATCAACAGTTTCCGCTCGGGTCTCATCCCGCACCACCAGCCAGCCGCCTGCTCCCCTGCTCATATAAATTGACGTGCTGCCTGCCTTTTGACATGGTCTACACACAAGTCGGAAAACAAATATTTAAACTTAATTAACGCGTAGCAACGGCGACCCAGGCGACCCCAGCTGCCAGTCTCTCTTCCTCACTCCCACTTTCACTCCCTCCTCCTCCCCTTCCACTTACACACTTTCCCTGTGTATTTCTGGTTCCACATCCTCTCTAGACCCCATTAATAGTTATACACCCGCACCGCAAACTCGCACAAATACACACACGAATGGTGTAGAGTGGACCTTAGTGGAGTATATAATTTTCAGGCATGTTTGTGTTTTTTAGAGGTCTAACTAAGAACATTAGAATTCTTAATAAATTTGTTGAAATGAAAACTAGAGCGGCGTTAAGCCTCCTATAACTATAAATACAATAATTTGGTTAAAAAACTTAAAAATAAACACAGTTTAATTTTCCTTTTTAAATTAAATTCATATAAATCGAGATTAGGACTACGATATCAGATCAAATAGATCGTTTTGCCCAAAATCATTACATTATAAGCAAACGAAAATATTTTTCCCATGAAAGTATCTGAAATAATTTGATCCTTCTACATCAAAGAGTCCACCCTAATGTTCATATTTAGGAAACTGCAAAGAAAAACACAACCAGAGTTTGGGGCAGCGACCTCAATTATGAAAACCACAAGTTTCGCCCTGCCCCTTGACAACAACAACGGCAACCACTACAGGGAAAGCGGCTTTCTCTTGTTGTCCGTGATGTAGTTGGTGTTGTTTCTGGTGCCGGACTTGTGTTGTTTCTGCGACGAAGAATCAAACACAAAACCGAATTTGTGTGGCTCCTTTACGCTCATTTCCGCTCCTTTCTGTACTCCTCGACGGCTTTCGGTTTCTTTCGGTTGCCACTTACCGGTAGTTGTTGCCGCTTTTCATTTTGGACGGCAAGGAAGCGGAAAAAGACTACCGCAAAATGCACCATAGCATCCATACACTGTGATATCTAACCTCTTTTATCTCTACGATGTTAACGCTTTTAATAGTTGTAGCTGTCTATGTAGAGTTTTGGTAAATTTTCTTCATTGTGTTGGAAACTCTGAGCTCCACAAACATTTCATTCTCATATTTTCACATGTTAAAATCATTCCAGTATGTACGTA
Source organism: Drosophila punjabiensis (assembly GCA_008042585.1). NCBI lineage: Eukaryota > Metazoa > Arthropoda > Insecta > Diptera > Drosophilidae > Drosophila > Drosophila punjabiensis. Next base: position 130,138 of record VNJR01001688.1, read on the forward strand.
TGTGGAAGTAAATTGTTCAAGAAATATATTAAGAGTACGTTTTAAAGGAACAACAAATACGTAAAGCACAACTATATAATCCATACACCACGGCAACAGAGTATGTCTTTCGATTAAAGCCATGTGACACTATACATTATTAATAGACCATCTCCGAAATACGTAAGTACTCAAATATTTATTACAACTGTCCATAACCAATAGCAAATTGAGTCTCTTTGTGAGATTTCATTTTGCGAAAATATACATTTTTGGTCCTGAAATATAGAACCTAAGAGAGGTCTGCGCCATGACATTCGCATGCCAATATTTAATTTGTATGAACAGACTAAAGATATAAGCGAAAAATAGCTATGATTTTTGGATGTATCTTAAAATATAAGTATGTCTAATAACCAAAGAAGGAAGCTTACTTAGGGAAGCCGAAGTTTGATCATAACTCAGCCATTAATTTTAATTTGGAAGGATTTCAACTTGAAAAGATTTTAAGTGATATTTTTTATAAGATTAAAAAGCAGCATTGCAAAATTAAAATTAAAGTTAAATGCCTTTTTTTTGTGAATTTTTGTAAATTTTCCAATGTAACCAATTTTAAAATTTCGAAAAAAATTGAGTAAAAATTGTTTTCGTTCAAACATTGCTATATCGATTTGGTTATTAATGTTGATTAAGAATATAAATGATTTATGGGGTGGGAAAAACTTCTTCACGTCGGGCCGACCCGGCTTTTGACTAATTATTTTATTATTATTTTTTACCCTACAAAGGTAAAAAAGAAGTTCGGGTAGAGAAATTCCTATGTAAAAATGTATCCTTTCCTTTTTGTGATAAAAAAAGGACATATATAAGAACTATTGATACCTCAAACTTTGTAAATACGTTGTGTAAGGAACAAACTTTTATCCAAGTAGAAGTGCCTTTGAAACCCATACTTAAGTTTATTTGAGGTGTTCATTTGTGATATTTTAATTAAAACTATTTAACTTAAGTTGCTCACCAAAAGTTTGCCTAACTTCATTAAGAGTGGATTATTTTTTTCTCAAAATGCAAAATAAACCTTTCGATTAAGAGTCTTTCAGGCATGAGTATAAATTTGAAAAAAAAAGTATATAGGTAGAAAGGGGCAGATTTTAACCACATTCTCCGGCTTTATGAGCATTAATTAGTTTGATTTAAATTCTTAATGTCATCGGGTGTGAGCTGTATATCTTTAGCCGCCTCCGCCTCCGCCCCGCACATTCTTCTTGGCCGTGTGCAGTTGGCCGTTAACTGTGGGTATTCATTTAACTTTAGCAGCTTAACGAGTGTGTCGGCAGGCGGGAGCCTGCGGTTAAGGGGCGTGAACCCCACTCTGGTTATCCTTTGTGCTCGTTAAAAAATTTTCGCGTTTCATTTCATGGCAACAAAGAGCATATAAGAAGATGAAGAGCAATAAAAAAGCAGCGCAGGCTGAAAAATGCGGTCGCCTCTCTTCCCATTCTCCGCTACACACATATCGCCGCAAACAGTTTAATGGACGAAAAAGAGCGAAGTTGCAGCCTCAGTCAAATGTCTGACGAATAATATGTTCGAACTGGCATAATGCTGACGAAATAATACCGAATTTTCACTGCAACCAATAGTGCTTTCACGATGGCAGACAGGAAATGTTTGCCAAGTGATATAAATGGGGTAATTTTCTAATGATGGGGTTTTTTAATAAGCCTCTAATAATCATTTTATATTTTAGTGTCGCTGTTGAGGGTTTTCCTGGGGCTTTACGTTGAATATCCGGCTCGAAAGACCAAAATAAATCTAAATTCCATCTTTTTCTCTCTTATTGTAATACCTCTTTCTCTATTGCCGATTTAAATTATATATTTAACTTATGTCTACTAACAATGAACTTAATTTTTAAATATTATATATAAAATAATATTAAGAAGAATATGCTTTGAAATTGTTTGACTTTACATTTATATGTTTATTATATGTTTTAATGCCGTTCAGGAAAGTTTTTCCTGTTTGGTGTTAGTCGTTTAAAAATTGCCTTTTCTTTCTCCTCATCTTGCTCCCTTTCTCTCTTTTTGTGATTAATTACACTCAAACAAATAGCGCTTGAAAGTTTCCCATTTCCCCTTTACCTCCTTTTTTTTATTTTTCTGCTGCGTGTGTGAGTTTGCATTTCCCGCTTGCATTTTCAGCCTGAGTGCTTCGCTGAAAACACCGCGCCCAGTTGCGCCCCACCCCAAGCCCTCGCTTTGTTAAACTTAATTTTACGCCTTTTTTACAACTTGCAGGTTTATGTTGTAAAAATATACAAAGCACTCACAGACACACATCCCCTCATGCCCTGCTGGAAAAAGGGGTCATGCAAATAGGCCGGCCAACTGTCCTGTCATCATGGCTCCGGCAGGTGTGCTCCCGGGTCGCCGTCATGACGCGGCACACTCGCATGACACTCACCTGAAGCTCCGCTCGGATATATCCTGCAGTTCGTTGTCGATTAGCTTCAGCGTCTTGAGGCGCAGTCCCTGGAAGGTCTCGTCGTCGACGCTTTGCAGGTGCGTGTTGGACATTTCGATGTAGCGCACACTGCTGTGCATGAACTCTGGGGAGAGAAAAGAGAGTCAAGCTACGAATTAGCAGATTGAAAAGAAATATTTTATTATTTAAGAGTCTTGAGTTTTCTACAAAAAAATATTCCAAGATTTAAGTTCTGAAAGCCACTAGCAAATATAGCTATTAGAGGTAGCAATTTAAGCTGCGAAACTATACAGACTTCCTCCGTGTCCAACTAGATGTTGGATGGACTCGAGCATCCGGAACAACGCCACAAAGTGAGAGACTCGCAGGAATGGCCGCCATCAGTTCATCATTCAAATTGATTTTAAACGGCATTCGAAGCGTTTACCATAAACGAGGGAATATGCCCGGGCCATCCCCTATACATAGATGCCATTCCTCGTCTAACGATGATGGCTTTTGTTTTGGCAGTTTTGATCGCCGGCGCGTTAAGGCAAATGGGTCATCAGCGTGCCATCAGACAATGGAACGGACCCGAACCGACCCACCAGAGGAGCAGCATCATCGAAACAGGCAGAAGCACAGGCCTAGAGAAATCCATTGCCCGCGGTAACTCCCCGTTGGCGATGAGGCCACGCTCTCGATTTTTGTGCGCGTTTTCCGGCCGAGCCGTGGGGTCCAGGATCCGGGCATCGAACGAGCCGTGCCTGCAGGAGTCAGCAACCCGAAAAAACGAACAACAAATTTCGGTTTTCGTCCATGGAAAAGACAGGCCCGTGACGTCTTGGCCGAGTATAACAATGAATCGCTACGTAGTCCATTTGGTTTTTTCTATTACAATTTTGCAGGGAAATTGCCAATCGATTGCTCAGTAAAACATAATGCTTATAGCTAGGAATTCGACTTTAAATATTGCCTAAAAAGTAACTCAAGATAATTTAAAACATTATCTGAATTAAAAGCAATGTTAATTCCTTTGCTTTAATATATTATCTTTTTTGGATAGTTTGTGTTTCTTTTCCAGATTTCTCTCGATCGATTTATAACATTTGTTCATTTCCAGGCTAATAGCTGCTTTTAGGATTTAACTGCAACATGTCAAAGTTGATTCAATTATGCTCAAAACAAAAAGCTTTTTTAAACACTTTGTTTTTGCTGTCCAAATAGCCAGAGAACTTTGCTATTTACAATTTTTAATAGTCTTCACTGAACGTTTTTATGCATTTTGCATGGGTTTTTTTTTCTCCGAGCTTGATCTGTGCCAGTCAAACCGCAACAAAGTTTCATCGGGAATCAGTGCGTTTTCACTTATTAAATATTCCGTTCCGTGGCGCACAAAAAATTGGCAGCATAGAGCGATTGATTTTTGCACTCTCTTGCGCATTGAATATTTATAAGAAACAATCAATTGTTGGTCAGCTTCTGTATGGAGCGGTATTTTTTTCACATTGGCAAGTTTTAACTTTTTACATTTTTTCTTTTTTTGCAGCAGCATTTTTTGGCTTTGAACTCATCAAATTGATGTTTAATTATTTCGCTCTCTAGTCAAGTTTGTTCCACTTTTTTTTTTAGCTCTCCTGCCAAAATGTTCATGGTCGAGTCAATCCCTGGCAATCCCGGCTTAGTCGCGAATTTCGCACTGACTTTAATGCGGCGGCCATGCTATCTGTGCGCAGTGCACATATGCGGATACACGTGCATAGCAAATGCTCTGGGAAAATGGCTGAACAAAAATAGTTGCCTTTCTTCGTTTGCGCTTTCTGTCTAAAAAAGCCCAAAATGACAATACACAAAACAGCGAACCGAACTGAACCGAAAAGGAGGAAATTTTTCAATTAAAAGCGGAAAGTGCATTTCCATGTTGCACGTCAGTTCCTCTTCCACTTTTGCGGCATTGCTCGCCGAGTGAGAAAGAGTGAGAGAGGAATTAAGCGGGAAGGACCCGCCACTCGACCAAAAAATATTTACCATGACATGGGATGGATCGGGGTATAGGATGTGGGCCGAGTAGGGGGCGGTCGATGGGTGGTGGGCTGTGGGCGGCGGCATTCCGACACACTCGCTCGCTGAATGCTTAAGGTAAGGTCAGGCCATAATTTAAGTTGACAAGCATGACATGGAAATTCCCTTTGGTCGGCAGCAGAAACATCAGCAGCCGTTACCATAATCAGGCTAAAACAAATGCTCCCCCCTCGCCCTCGCCGAGCTGTGTGTGTGTGTGCGCTTGCCATGAGACCGAGTTCCATGCGAGAGTCGCCTTGGGTGACCAATTCCTTTGAGAGCTGCGTCCCCTCGCACCGGGCACTCCAAGGACTCCGGCCCCAACGTTGCTCCTGTTTAATTAACACATGCTCAACGAATCGTAATTTAATTGCGGATGTCTCCCCGGGGCTCTTCTGAGTCACACAAAAATGTTGAGACATTGCAAAGGCAGGCGAGGGTACGAACAATGATCGTTGGAAATAGATACTCGCTTGTATTCGGTCAAGAAATTTAGACATTTGCAATTGGATTAAATGTAAACTGTACGCTTATATTTGTGGGCTTAATGTTTACGTAAGTTAGGAAATGGTTTATATTTTGAAATAAACCTTAAAGGTAAAGGTTAAAAAACCTTAATTTTAGATAGAAGTAATTTCTTTGACTTGACGAGCAATCTTTAAGCAGATTTTCAAAAGTTTCAGTAAAGTATTTTTATGTTTTAAATTTTCTGTATAATGTTATGTTGTTCCTACAAAAATATATAAGTTATAAGAATCTACGTACCAATGCTTTCTTAATAAGAAAAAGACTGAAGTAAAATATTTAAAGCCAAATCCGGATCAAAAGATACAAAAACACTAACTAGCAAAAATTTTAAAACGACTTAAAATGGTAAAATTTATTTTATTTAAAGAAATTAAGAAGTTGTTACACTAATTCAAATGTATTTAAGTTTTTCAACGGTTTTTTTTTTTTGCTAAAATAAAATGTAAATGTAGACAGAAGTAGAATAACAAATATAGCTATTGCTGGACACCGATCATATCTACAACTATCTTTTATTATTTATGATAATATCGGCTATCTGTCTCAGTCCGCAGCCTTCCTTGGCAGGCAAAATTTATGAAATTTTATTTTCGTGCTCAAAATCAAAGGATTAAACAGAGTTTAAGCCTCAATTGATATTTTCAAGGAATTTAAATATTTAAATTTACGCACTTTACCTCGAACAATCCATATGACTCCCACTTAAAGTCAAGTAAATAGTTTATTGAAATCAGATCACTCAATTATTATAGTATCCTGACGATATCGCACGGTCTATGTTTGATTCCCACTGTTGTGCATATTAAATTGTTAGTTTAGACGCATAAAGTTACATTAGGTTTGATCAAGATCATATCGCTGACACGTTTAGATGGTTGTTTATTCCAATGTCAATGTGTGCACACATAGTTCGAATTGCGCTCACCCACACACTGGCACGGCCACGTGCGCCGTACGCCCACCTAGGAACAGTAATATAAGCACGGAACAGCTTACATCTTAATTACATATCGCATATTAATACAATATTAATCATACGCCCTGTTGACACGAATGTGCCTCCCCTGGCCGAGCAGCAGGCACATGGCCCGAGTCCGGCGCATTCCTCATGCAGGGCAGAGGCAGACCGTGTATATCCTGTTTATCCTTAACTGTACAGTATGTGTACATACGTACGTATATGCGTAGAAGGGAGGGCGTGTGCATATCTAAGCTGCTATTGCCAGTGTTTTGTTATGAGTGGACAAACCAACCCAAGAACGACAACAACACATATGGCGTTAATAAACTTCTAGACCCGTGCCTGAGGGGCCAACAACTGAAATGAACTCGGGGAGCGGACACAGCGGACATAGCGGACCCTGGATGGAGTTCCGTCCTTATACGTTGGCTTGTACTTTATGGCCTCAAGTCAATTCTCTGACAAAATGCCAAGCATATTTATTTATTTACTTTTGCTGCGAGGCAGACCAGCGAAGTCCGTTCTCGCTTCCCCTGCTTATACGTATGTATGCTCGTCCACGTTCAACGTTCAACGTTCTCCGTTCTCGTCTCGTTTTGCGTCACTTTCCAAGTGTTTATTCAACTTGCCCCAGCGTTGATATGAAAAAACAATATAACGGCAACAACAAAGTGTCAGTGGATAGCAGAAGCCAGGGGAAGCACACAGATGCAAAATTAATTCGACCGAGACCACCAGAGCGTCTTGGACTTGTTGGAAATTCATCAAATGTCTGAAACGACTGGCTTGAAATAAGTTTGAGGTTCCAATTTAAGCTCTTAGTTCTGTATTTAATTCTAAGAAATTAATGAACTCAGCTTATTTAAAAGCCAAGTCTGCTTAATATATGGGTAACCCTTTTTCAGAACTATGACTTCTCTAAAGTCAACTTTCTTTCTTATTTTAACCTGTTATGCATGTCTTTTGTTTTCCTACATGAAATACAAAATTTAAACAGTTTCCAAAAAACACATGCAAAATGCCAAGTCACTTAAAATGATACGAAATATTACAAAAGGGTTCTCTGTATTCCTGGACTTTAAGTCAACCATTTCGGCAATTTCTGTCCTATAACTAAGGCTCCCTGAAACTTACAGCGACCACTGGCTGCTCTGGCTGCTGTGTGCGTCCGTGTGTTGATGAAGATTACGTCAGCTGAAAAATTATTGTTTTGTCCAGGCATTCGGAGAGGCAACCAAAGCAAAGACAGGCTCCAAGTGGGAGGGCGGGCAGGAAGCTGCCATTTATATCCATATAGTTGGGTTTGGTGTCGTGCACTGGGCAATAGCCAAAAAATAAGTAGAACGAAACAGGGCCCAGGAAGCGTGCGGCATGTGGGCAAACTGTCGTCCTTCATTTTCGTTTTTCGGCTGCTCCTAAATAGTTTGAGCATGAAAATTGCGGCCGAATCGAAGCAAGGATGCTGCCATCCATTGCTGCCGAAAATGCCTCCGACCGAGAGGGCAGGCCGATAGTGAGACATTAAAAATAAATCCAAATTGTAGCTCAGCATTTTTTGTGTCCCCATTCCGTGTACGGAGCAGCAGACAATAGAATTTCCACATTAAATTACGGTCATATTCGGAGCACTAAAGGAGCAAATATTCCACTGCGGCATATTGTCTACGCCAGAGAGACGCACCGAAAATTTTAACAGATTAAATGAATTCTCAACTACTCTCTGGGTCCCCGGTTGCAGTTGTCACATCCTCCTGGTTTTCTAGGTGCATAGTTTTCGTTCAAATATTTTCTTTTTTTTTTTTGGATTTCTGGACCACATGGTGACATGCCAGCCAGGAAGTCGATCCGTTGGGAAGTAGAAAAAGGAGCGGGGGCGTGGCACGCAATTAGCCAGGCTGTCACCCAAAGTGTTTTCTGCTGCTCCTTCTCCTGGCCCACTCTGCGTCCGTTTGCATTAGAATTGCTAATTGCCAAAAGTTTCCCAACTGCAACATTTCTTCTGCTGCTCGAATGCATTCGTTGTCGTTGACATCACCATCAACATCGTCGTCCAATGAACATATACTATATATATATATACAAACTTGATTTAAATTAAAAAATATACACACTCTCTGGAGTGTCTTCTTGACTTTAAGAATTCCAAATATCTTGTTGCCAAAAGGGCGTGCTTTGTCTGGGACCCAAATCTAGATTCTCGACGTGTTATTCGCTTTAATTCGATTTGTCGTAATATCTTAAAGTTTTTCATTAAAGCAAAAGCCACTGCAGATGCAATTGCAAAGTTTTGCATAAGAAACGAAGGATAAATTGCCAATGCGGAGTGGCCACTTCTGCCGGCTCTCTGTCCTTCCTCCTTGGGGGAAACCACCGAGCCAGAGACAAACTTTTCAATAGTACTAGCCCCCACCACCCGCTCCGCCATCTCTATTCCCGTTGCTGCCAATGTCTGCCCAATTTTTGTGTGTTTTGCCAGTCAACAACTTTGTTTATTATTTTGTTTCTTTTATTTTCATTTTTTGGAACTTTATGCGGGGCAACTTTGCCCAAAAAGGCGACTCTGTGGGCGTGTCACAGTTGTTAGCGACGAAGAAGCGCGCGCGGGTGCCGGAATGGTAATATTTTCAACACAGGACTCACACTCACAAAGAGAGAGGGAGAGGGGAGGGAAAGAAGCCACAGCAATGGGCAACATTGGAAGTGGAAAATGACAATGGAGCTACGGAAACTTGCCATTCATTCATTACTTAAAAGCAAAGGCACGGCCACGAATGCTCTCAATTGCTTCTCACGACTATAATATGCCAATTAAAATTATACCGAAAAAGAAACATTTTATAAAAATCATAATAGTTTATTTCTTCTTTGATACCTTTCAAGTCTTTTATAGTTTGCATATAGTTGTTAGATAATAAGCTTACAAAAAATACTACTGAAAATAATATATAAAAAATAAAATAATATCTCAATCAACCCTTCTCTAAGGGTTAGGTGTAATAACCCTATTACATGCCACAAAACAATCTACTCTTCTCACAGTATAACTCGATGAAAACTACCAAAAATTTGCGGGGAATTCGCCGCAGCAATCGTTACGAAACTTTTGCACAAAGGAACCGAAAAGGAGGGACGAATAAGGACGAAACAAGATATAATAAAATGCAACTTTATTTTTACAACTAATTGGCAAACTTAAATGTAAAATTTCATTTTATTTGTGAGCCTCGACAAAGCTGTTTGAAACTTCATTAAAAAATTAACTTTTCTTTTTTTTTGGCCGGCAGCGTCACGAACACAAAGATTCGACACAAAGAATGAGAAAGGGCCGAGAGCCTGTGTCCTGCTCTGTGGTCAAGGCGATTTATGACCCACTGGCAATGAAAATATTTGCCACATAAATAAGGCGTGACAAGCTGGGGCGGGGGGACATATTGACGGGCGATACATAGGGAAGGGGCACATTGACGGTGTCGCTTACCTGGAAACTTGTAAAGGGCCACCTCGTTGCAATTAATCTCAATCAACGTGCTTGTCTCGTTGGGCAGACCGGCGCACTGGCACATCGAGTTGAGCGGACAGGCGTAGAGGATGTCCTGTTGCTGGGAGCCCAGCAGGGCGGCGGATCCCCTGCCGCCCGTCGGCGGCGGGCCCCGGGCCGCGTTCCTGGCCCTGCGCTGGCCTCCGCCGTCGAACTGCCAGCAGTGCGAGGAGCTCACCAGGCACGAGATCAGGACCATGTACAGGTGCATTCTGCAACGAGAGAAGGAGAAGCGGATGCTGTTGAGAAACCTGCTGCAATGCATAGATGGAATCTTAAAATCCAGTGGCCTTCACTCGCCGGCTTTTATTCCGTCACGTTGGCCCACATAAATCCACCGTGTGGAGACACCTTGCCCGGCGGCATTTGTTTATTCGGAGTTGCTTGGCATAAATCACACGTTTGGAAAGAGAAGGAAAATGAAATGGCATAAAATTAACGTTACTCCACACGCGCAGAGTTGGCACACTGACACAAGTATTATAATTATAATATTTTATTAATATTAAAAGTAAAAAAATGAAAGCTTGGCCAAAATTTCTAAGAAAGTTTGGGTTAATAGAGAAATCAAGGATGAATGTCATCAATCATTTATTTTTGTAATATGCAAACTAAGACGAATTTTAATTTAAATAAATTTCTTAAGTCAACATTATCAGATTCTAAAAAAAATCCCATTAACTTGCTTTAATTGTTTTCTTGATACTTTTGAACCAATGTTGATATTTCGGCTAAAGCGACCTCTGCCTCCCCACGCGACAACGGAGGAAGTTTTCGACTAAAAGCCTGCGACAACTCATGCAAATGAGTCGCAGTCGTGTGACATTCTCCCTTCGTACCCTACATCCACTGCCATGCAATCTCTCAAACACATGAAAACGCCTAGCCTTATAAAAGGAAATTTACAGGGAAAAAAATGATCCTAATGAAAGGGATAATATAATCATAATATACTCTTGACTTCGTTAAAAGTGTATTATATACAGACTTATTATGTTAGTTCGGTAGAAGTGATTAAATCTTTCTCAGACTCAGCTTTATTTTTTATGAATACAAATTATGTAGATCAATTAACCGCACTTTAGAGCATTGATTCTTAATCTTAAAATACTTAATTAAAATAGCTGATTTTCTCAGAGTGGATGAAAGCCAGAAGAAAGTGCGCAACCACAACACGTAGAGGCCTCAACAGCCACAGGGAAGTCGCATATAAAACATGCTTCATGTACGCTAGATGTGTGATGTTTATTTGACACGCCAAAGTATATAATAACAAATAAAAACTTTCGGCTCTGCCTTGGATCACCTTGCCATGCCAGACGACGACTACGACGACTGGGACAAGGGCGAGGACGAGGGCGAGGGCGAGGGCGCGGACTAGGACGGGAAGCAGGACGAGTACGGGCCATTAGCACGATTGTTGAGCTTTAAGACTCCCGACGGTTTGCCTTGAGTGTGCGAGTATGTGGTACCTGGGCACATTACGACCAGCCATAAAAACTAGGGACAAAAACTCTAGCGGAGAGAGCCCGGAGAGCCGGTTGGCAGTCAATGCCGCTCCAGCCAAGTCCAAGTCTAAGTCGGTAAGTTATTTCCAGTCAGCCCAAGGCTTTGGCTAAGTAAAATATATATATTTTACACATACTATATAAAAGCGTGTTCATAAAAAGCAGCCAGAAGCACGTGAATGTATGGTATTGGATATGGAATCATTCGTATAATTGGTGGAAAATGAAAAAATTCAATTAGGCTGCAAATATTTGGGTGAATTTACATAGTTATCATATCTTTAGGTAAACAAATACAATAAGCATTTGACCAATAAGCAAGCATGAATGTATTTTCCAAGTAAACAAGCTCCTGCCAGCTGTCAGTCGGAATAACATGTGAAATAAAATTATAGAACCAAAGACCCTCCAGCTAAATTCCTGTTTCCAGTATAGTTTTACTTAAAATAAGATTTCAAGATAGTTTCATAGATCGTAGAACCTTAATTTCCACAATTATTTCAAATGCCACACATTTCTTTATTTTTTCCGGTCAAATTTATTAAATCTGTTTTGGGCAAAATCGTCAAATATTTACTTAATCTCCCAACTGTCATTCGCCATATGCACTTAACATAAAATTCTGGCCAGAGACCGAGGAGAAAAGCAATCAGAAAAGCTTGAGCACGCCGCCCGGCACTCTTGCTGATTGTTTTTCATTACGGTGATGGTGACAAATCGAAGTCATTTTCCTTCGCCTGGACGATGTAAAACAAATGATACATCACACAGTTGAGTGCGTATATATAAGTAGTATCAACCTTTTGCACCTTCCGCACAAACGTACACACACACGGGGTATCTCAGCAGGGACAAAGTCGAAGATGTCAGGATGTTGGACGGCAGACGACAAAACGACAAACGAAAAAGATAAATATGTCGTAAAAGTTTTTTATTTGCGTTTTATTTTTTGATTCAGAAAATGACTAACTTGTTGGCTGACAGACAAGCGGCAAACAGGCAACGCCTTGGGCCAAGAACACGAGGGTCCGAGGGCAGTCAGCAGCTAGCGACGGGTCTGAGATGGGAAGGCAGGACAGGCCGGGGCCAAAGACAGTCAACAGCAGCGTCTGTCACGCACAACATCCCCTCCGTCCAAGGACCTTGCAGATGCGGGTTGCCATCTGACCCCTACTTAGTTGAAAAAACTTTTTAAAACAAGCAAACAACATTGTTCTACAAAAAAATGTCAGTTCACTGGGCGGAGGCATGGATACTCTACAAAATGATGAAAAACTGTAAAATGATAATATTGGCTAGAGAAAAAGTATAACCATTAAAAAATAAATAAATACTGCCAGATAAAAAAGGGAATATAATATTTATATTAAATATCTGCGTTGTTATTAGCTTTCGAGTTTTAGATCACATTTCGGATAGTTCGTTACTTCACTGTACACACTGTGCACTGACTTTAAATTAAGTAAAAGCACTCTCCACTCCATTTAACATTCCAAGAATACATTTTGTAAAATTATATAGAGTTAAGAAAATTTATTTTTTAATTTTAAGCTCATTACTTATTCAGGGAATTTTCCAAAATTATCATAGCGTATAGTTAAGATCAAACTACACATTAAAGTGTCAATGTCCACGCCGCCCACTCCAACAGCCTTTGCCGCCATAATCTTCCTTTGAAGGGAAGGACGAATGCCACGAAAAGGTCAACAAGAGGCAGGTTGACTGGATTGCCGGGCTGGCAGGCTGGCAGGACCGCAAGTTTTTATTACGCATATAATGCCAGCGATTTGCCCAAAGGAGTGCGGGTGCTGCTGCTGCTGCGGCGACTGAGGGCGGATCACAGAGGTCTGCATCATTTTTATACTTTTAATTTTTTATGCCGGTGACACAGTGACATGAAATGTCAACGAGCTGCAAAACAAACAGAAGCAGAAGTAGCAGCAGCAGCAGCAGCATCAGCAGCAGCAGTAGCAGTAGCAGCAGCAGCGGCAAGAAGGTTCTGGGCGAGGACCAGGATATATATATGATGAGCGTCCGTTGGGGATGTTGTCCTGCTAGTTTGCGCAACCGCTGACTGCGCAGCTGGCGTCGGGCAGCGCAGCAGGAAAAATGCTGAAAAACGTAGCATACATTTGGGAGTCGTTGGCCCACCGCTCTGCCGCCTCGTTCGCTCGCTCGCTCGCTCTATCTCTGTCGAAAATTTGCGAGTTTGTGCGATAATAACATATGTAAGTTGCTTCCCTCCCCACGTCTCCCTCTCTATGTGTGTGTGTGTGAGAGTGAGTGTGGGCTTTTTGGCTGTGCTGTGCGGGGCATGCATATATAAGCATGTCGGTTTTAAATTTAGCCTTATAAGCTGCTCCGGTTTATTCTACTGCAGGAGCTTTTCCGCAAAAGTAAAAAAAAAAAACAGGAAAAAAAACAACAAAAAGAAAATGTTTTAAAGCCGCCGCTCAGACGGGGATCAGAACTTTAAGTGAACTTAACCAAGTGTGAGTGTGTATTTAACGCAGCCAAACATGAAAAAGGTCTTGGGTGTGCGTTTTCCTGGAAGTAGAAGGTGTGCGCTCCTGGCATCCCACCGTTGCAAGCGGCCTCCACACACTGTATCCTCAAGATACATTTCAGTTAATCGGAGTCAAGCCAATTAAGGCCACGGCAAAGTTTAACTTGTATGTTTTTTTGTTTTTGTTTTTTGTCAGACAGAGCGGCCTAATTAAGTGGGTCCGTTATGGTTAGTTAAATATTTAATGGGTGACAGACGTCGGTCGGTTTGTGACCTTTTGATTTGAACAGGTTTCTGTGTGAGTGCTGAAGGTAATTATAAACTTTTATAGGTGAAAAACTTTGTTTATGCAATTAATATTAAAAGAATACTCTTAACATCAGGATGTGGAAAGTGTTTGTAAAACAATTAACTAAAGAGGTAACGGAATGGTAATTCAAATGTTTATAATATCCCATTGGCTGCAATGTAAATGCTCTGCTAAGTACTGCCAAAAGTTTCCATAGCCATTTCCCACTCGGCAGCAGCCATCCATTCAGCTGGCTTAGATTTGCTGGCAACCATTTTAGACTACTTCTTGGCCATATCTCACACCTTGACAGATGCAAGACCATCCGTCTTCCGAATTGGACGTGCACATATGCAGCGGATTGGGTTTTATGAAACCATTAGCAGAACGGCACCAACTTTAAGATACATTCATCTTGCGAGGCGTTTTAAAAAGAGACTTGGCTCAAACGGGTTCGGCTTTCGGCCTGGTCATATAAATCACACCCGTCCGCACACAGACACACACTCTCGCACAGTTTAGTCAGTTCATTCAAGTGTCGTTTATCGCTTTTGCTATTTTGGCAGCGCCTTCCGTGTAACTGCTTTTGGCCATAAATAAGCCAATTTGGCAAAAGCGTCCCCCGCTCCAGACCCCATAGCCCACTATCAGTCCCGGCAAGGTGGTATTCCCGGTACTCGAACTCAAATCCCCAAAAACTCCCCGCCAAAAACCCAACTTCCCAGCCAGCCAGCAAACCAATCATTCAGTCAACTGGAGTCAGTCAGAACAATAAAAATAAAATTTATTACTCAAAGTTTATGGCATAGCTATAAATGTATCTTTTCTGCTGAGTATCTCAGTATATGTATCCATAAATATGCATCCATTCGCACCTAAGTGCGGCCGTGCAGGGGTGCCACATGTGGCGCCCACCTCCCATCTCCCACTGAGTAGCTTGTTGTTGAAATTATTATGTTGCTGTTGCTGCTACTGTACCCTTACCCAACCGTCCGCTAATCCCCTTCCCCACTGAGGGTCCGCCGTGGAGTACAACCCTTGATTCCAATCCCATAAAGTTGTCGAGTTGTTGCTGCCGTGATAGTGCTACGACTGGCCGTTTTATGTTGGTTGTTGGAGCTGTTGGCAATTGCCGCATCATTAATCTTACTCACGGAAACGGCGCTTAGGTCAAAGTTTTGAGTTTGGGTAATTTATCTTCGACTCGCCGCAATTATGTGCCAAGCGGAGCCGGCGAGGGAGCGAAAAAAAAAAGAAAAACGTAGACAATTCTGCACCGTATGCTGACACCTCCTTTAATTCCTGTCCCACTGGCACACCGTCACCGTCGCACCTGAACTTGGGACTCGATGCTCCGGACTGCCTGTCGCCCCTGTGGGGAAGCCCTCTCAGAAGGGTTGCTCTAATATTTCTTTGGCTTAATAATTCAGCAGCAATTTCGCGCCCGCGGCACTAAAATTAAATTGAAGTGTTTACGGAAAACACATGAATTGCTTATGAACGACAAGCGCCAAACTATGCCAGTCCGTGGAAGAGTGGCGCCGGGACACAGGGGCGTTGCCCAAGGCCTCGGGCGTGTCATGTTGTGTGGTGGGCGTGGTCGGTGCTCTGATGCGTGGTGGTCTCTGGCAGGTATTGTAGCTATTCTATGCGTATCAAGCAAATGACAGTGCACAACCAGCGCCAGTTCCAGAAAGTTGAGGACGACAAACGAGTGATGACCAAGCAACCCGATCGAATATGCACAGTGGCAAAAAAACTTGGAAAAATAGTGAAAGAGGCATCTTGAAATGTAATATATAGCAATTAGAGAATTAATTAATTAAAGTGAATATAAAATATTTGTAAGCTGCGAAAAAATAACTTGATAACTTAGGCTATCAAACAGTCAAGTGCTGGCTTCCGGTGGACTTAATGGAACTTGAAATTGCTCTTTTAAAGCGTCTCATTTTAGGGAGCGAGAACAGCTTTCGCTCTTACAGCTATATGCATTTCGGCAAGATATTTTCTTCTCTCCCTCTCTCTCTGTGTCTCTCTTTCTCGGTTCAGATAAGGAATAGTAGCGAACGAGAGAGTTTTCTTTACCGGAACTCTTTCGTATTTTAATTATTTGAGCGCAAAAGCAAATGATCAAACAATATTCTACGAGAAATAGAGAGATCGCCTTCTGTGATCTCCTATAACATAATGAAAACTATGCTTTAAGTTATATTTTCCTTTTGGTTAAACTTATACTTGAAAAGTTTCTGATGCAATTTCAGAAGCAATCAGACCACAGTTGCACGCTGTTGCTGTTGTTCTGCGGGAAACACACTGCCGCACAATTAATTGCGCAAACAAAACGCGACGTTTGGGCAGGCATGGGCATTGAATTATTCAAATCATCTATAATTACAGCTGGCAACTCGCTCGATTGCCTGCCAGGACCCACTCCATGGCCATCCGCCCCTCCCCTTGCCCAGAGCCTGGCACATTTATCAATTAAATGCGAACGCAGCAGCAAATCCAGCAATTGCAACAATAATGGCTGCACCAACAACAGCAACAGCAACAATTGGCAAAATGGCAGCAGCAATGAGGACTTTGCTGGGCCAGCAATTAAATTATTAAAAGTTTGTCATAAATAAAGTCGAGCACTTGACAATTATTAAAATGAATTACATGCGAGAGGGAGGGCAATCGGCAGCGCAAATGATTGGCCCCAGGATCGATTGGGGTGGCGAAGGATTGACTAAGGGGAAAGCCGAGCGATATACGAACTCTTAAATTTATGCGCTGCTTTTATGGCTCTCTGTGCGTATGCCTGTGTGTGCGAATGTCGACCTCAGGGTTTATGAAATGCCAAGCGGCTGTTTTCATCCTTGTTTTTCCAACTGTTTAATCTCAATTACCAGTGCGAGATATGCAATAAATCTGTTATTGTTTGCAGTTATTGCCGATACGAGGGTATGCGCAGGCATACTTAGATCGAAGGTGCAATCTAGTCATTTACAAATATTTTCTTAAGGATATTGATTTTCTACATAGTTAAGCTTTAAAGGTAATCAAAACAGTCTAAGCTTTAAAGGGAATCCAAACAGTCTACGATTGCTGAGCTTGGTAATTATATTTTCTTATTTGTTAACTTTGAAATATCGACTTAACCTCCTTCGCGTCTCAAAATATTTATATATTTTTACCTCCCTCGGAGAGGAAGCACTTAAGGGGTATGCTGAGATCGATCATTTTGGGTCAACTTAGTTTCACTGCTGGGTGTGTCAGCGGCGTTTTATGCCATTCTCTCAAGTGCCCGACACAGTTGCTGCAAATGGCGGGTCCCCGGCATTCTTTGCTCTCGATTTGTGCTACCTTGCCCAATATCCGCATCCCTCGGATTGCCGTCCCCGTTCCCGTTCCCGTCCCAGCTTTTTATTTTGGTTTCATGTATGGCGCAATAAAAACACAAATAATGGCGGCAGTCGGATAAAAAGAGAAATGTTTGCTGGGGGCTGGGGGAAAACATACGCAATTTGTGCTGCGTTTGGGGATTGCTGCTGGATTGTTACATTTTCTGGTTTCGGCTTGTTGTGTTGTTGTGTTTGGTTTATGTGCTTTTTTGTGTTTTGCTTCGCCTTTTTTATATGCCTGTTTGTTAGGCTGCGTTTAAGCCTTTAAGCACATAATTTCAATTGCTGTACATAACACAAAACGGATTAATTTTGATTTTGACGTATGATTTGTGTGCATGTGTGTGGCATAGCGTTTGAAATCTGTGCATGTTAGGGCGCTCAGCTCGATAAATGCCCAGCACAGATTTATCCGGTCTTTGCCGAATCTTTGGCAATCTGAATCAGAAAATCCAGAAATCCAGAAATAGAACCAGAAACCTACTCAAATGAAAAGAAAAGGCTTGGCTCATAGCCTGGCCGTGAAGTAAGGCTTTTCTGTGAACAATTTGGAAAGGAAAATGTGGCTCATGCGAAAGCCAACTACTTTCTTCTGATGGTTTTAGCTTCTAATTTCAAAAGAATAAAAGGTTCTGGCTGAGTTTTTGGTAATTTGCTGAGGATTAATGGAAATTAAGCTTTAATGGCAGGAAACCTTTTAAGGCAAACTAAATTAAATACATTTCCAATCAATATAAGTTTGATTTGTTCAGTTTATAACCATTGCCACCTCAGCTCTCTTAACCAGCTAGAACCCTTCTGTAAGCTTACACCTAGATATATGCAATTACCTGAGTAAAATGACTAAAATATAATGGCTTCATATAGAAAGCAAGGCGACAAGGACTTAGTAATGGAGCGAAGCGAGCGGGAATCGTGTCCCAGTTGAAATTTATGAATTTGTGGCATGATTCAAGCTAATCACGTTGCTGCCATTACCCAAAATAATTTAACATATACACTTGCGGGCGCTAAAGAAGAAAGGAACATTATTTAAATATCTTAATGCGTTAAATTTACGAGTCCCGGTCGGGGGGGAATGGCAACGTATAAGCCACACGTTACACGTTATGTGCCCGAATGTGTGTATGTGGCGGCATATTCAAATTCGGTCAGGTGTATAATTAAATTGGAAATTGCGAGCGCACGCACAGGCCGAATACTTGGGATTTGGAATATTTAAATGACTGGGCCCATCGTCGCCTGATTATGCTGGCCACTTGACCGCCACTTAGGGCCCGGTAAAAGGTCAAAGTATCAAACTTTCTCCGGAATCACCAAAGTACGAGACTACCGATGGGACGGACGGCGTGGCCAGGCTTAGCTCATCAGGCTGGCCAGCCAGCCAGTCGGCCATACATGGCACCAATTAATTCCCAAAGGACGACGCCAATGGCCGCAGTCCCATCGTTCATTTGTTCCTGGCACTTCGACGGTCAGCCACCGTCCATCCCAACGAAATGTGTGTCAATGACTCCCGCGGGTTCAGGGGCCGAGGGATTTCTCCAGATGATATGCGGTACGAGTGGGCCGTTATAGGCCTAATGAAGGCATTAAAGTTGCAGGACGCCCCGAATGTGATCACATCAGCGAGAGTCTGCTGGCTGAATTTGATGAAAAGCGGAAATCGTCCTTAAGTAGTAAAAGTATCTTTCTGGCTTGCAAATTAGGTTTCACTTGACGAAATTATAATAAGTTAATAAAGCTAAAGCTGTAAGCTTTAAATATTTTTTTATGAGTACAAAAAAATATATATATTTCTAAATTTTGTAGTAATGAATCACACAGTAATATTACCTTTATTTTTATTTTTAAATTTTTGTTATGACTCTTATATAGTTTTCATTCATGAATTAGGGGAATATTTTAAGTAGAAACAGACAGAAAAACTTGGCTAGATATCGAACATTTTTGATTATGTTTGTCAATAGTAAACAAAAAATAAAATAAGCACTTAAACTATACTAGTTTTAAACGAGCTTTTTATTATCTTCGGTACGTGTGATGAGGCGAAAAGTGCTATGTCCTTGGTGTTCATTGCTCTCACTTCTCTTCTGACTTCGAATTTGTATTGAGTTTTTCTTCTGGACCAAAAAACCAGTTAAAGAATGACAAATCGAGAAATGAAATATGGCATGTCGTAGATATATAGTTAATCGCAGATTTTTCTCGATCGCTTGAGTAAATGTAGATTGAAACCTTAAATCAAAATTACACCCATTATTTCTACTATAAATTTTCCAGTTCTATCCAAAAGTATAAATCTCAGTCAGCCAGCTTGTTTTGCAACTTTAGGCACATTGACCATGCAGTTAGTTAGTTAGTTGAGAAACAGTCCCCTTCCCCGTCCCCTAGTATTCATTGCCATATGCAAGTTGGCGTGTCACGTGGCGAGGCGCTTTTCTCATTAAATGCGTAAATTTAATTGCCTCGACTGCGACACGTGGCGTGTAATTAATGACGTGAGTCAGAGAGACGCTGAGCTCAGCCGAGGATGAGGATGAGGATGAGGGCCAGTGGGGCAGGAGGGGTTCAAACCGAGCATCAGCTGAATAAGTCATAAGGCTTTGGCTCTTCGGTTGGGAAGGAGGCAGGAAACGATGATGGCAGACCGAAAACATCCATGGGACACACATAAGCCATATCATTCGCATTTCGTGTATTGACTGGCAGTTAACATGGCTTGGCAAAAGTTGCAATGACTTCTGCAATTGTCCTCCGTGCATGCCGAAGGACCCCAAGGAAGGACGGAGCACAATTGCAACTGTCATACGCACGATTTCCAGGACACGGGCACTGCAGGGGATGGCTAACAGGAATTGAGGTGGAGAGTCCTCGGCACATATACATATGTGTCCGCTCGCATACATACATACATATATATTTGGCAACAATTTATAAGGGCAATACGTGCAGGGCATACTCCCGGGTTAGGTTAGACTTCCTGCCGAGGACAACTATGCGAGGTCCACGCGTGTGCATACCAATGTCCCGACCCAAGGCAAGGCCGGCTCGGACCAGCCCGGGGCGGGGCAATTCAATCCGGGCAATCGCTGCAAACATTTTAAGCCCGAGGAAGCAGAACGGGAACCGAACGAGACCAGAAGCAAACATGGCAACAACTAAAAAAAACGGAAGGAGCTGCTTCGGGCAAGGAGCATAAGAGACCCCTGCAGGTTCCTTATACCTTAGGTTTTCCTTCAAAAAGCTAGATTAAACATTAGAAAGTTTAACTTATTAACAACTAATTGGTTGGGTTAAGTCTTAAGCTTTACAGATAACCATTTTAAGGATTCAATGAAATAAATCTTGAGCAGCTGACAAATGCCAAGGATAAGCCAAACTCAATGCCGGAAAATCTGAAATTTGATTGCTCTACAGTTATAAATTCGAATATGAAAATTTCATGCTCAGTGATTTCTCACATTTGGAACAGACCCTAATACCCTGTGCAATGGGTATAAACGAAAAAAAAGGAAACCAAACTCGCGACTGCAACTCCTGCCGGAGGCGGTCCCTGGGTTCAACTTGGAAGTCTTGAAATCGCTCGCACTGCGTTGCCATGTCTTCTCCCCTTTCGGTTCGGCTCACTCCTTGGGCCCCAGTGTTACAATTCGATAATAAATATTACGAGCTAGACAACAACGGAGAAGGAAAAGCTTATATATGTAGGTATATGTCTGGTGGGTATTGAAAACGAATTCAACAAGAAAACGAAAAAGTTGCTGGCACAAAACGAGCGAAAAACAAATTAAATTCGGTTTGTCGTTCTCATTTTGTTCCCACTCCAAGTTTTCCCTCTGCAGCACAAATTTTTTTTAGCAATTACGTTCCGGGGCGGTGCAGGACGGGGGGCGGGTGGCAGGGATCTGTGCGGATTCGTAGTCGTTGGTTGGTTGAAGGCTGCACGAAGTCAACGATTTGCATAAGTTGGGCGTGGCATTGCTGGGGCGTTGTCGCATTGATTACAAGCGTGAAAATGAATTTCGATTATGCGAGGAGGCAAGGACGAGGTCGGACGAGGTGGGGGACCGTTGACAATGTTTTCGTTGCCTTTCGCCAGGACTCATTGTCAGTCGCCGGGCGCCGCAAGGTATGCTATGATTTCAGCGCAGCAATGATGAGGTTACGTCCGCTTGGCTAGCCAGGCCAAATGTACATATGTAATTCACGCAATGCACACGGAAATGTAATCAGAGCGAATGCTCAAATCTAGCGCATATCGTTTTCCATCGATAAATATCCTGATCCTGAGAAGGCCAATGCATATCCGATTACCCGCAAGCCTTTTGTATATTTTATAACAATTTAAAAGAGATGAACAATGCCGAGATGTCTTTAATTTCAATGCGATAAAGTGTGGAAAATAAATAAAGAGAAACCAATCGATTATCTGTCTGGTCTTTGCATTATTTTATCTTAACAAAGATAACAACATTTTTATATTGAGTAGATAACAATGCATTGGACAGCCTTTTTTCTTTGAGTAAACTTTTGCATTTTGAAGCTCAACTATTTGCTGAAATGCAAGCTATTTCTTCCTTTGACACACGGAACAGGTTTGTATAAATCCTTCGCAGCTAAACATTTATTTGTGCTTTGAATGTGATTCAAGGAAATATGTTTGTGATAACATTTATCAATGAAAAGAATTCCTTGTCAGTTTATTATTATTTAAATAAAAATATATTATCGAATGACTTTTATTAATTTTGTTATAACACAAGTTTTCCTACAACTTAACTTCGCTTACAATATTTCACGTTTTGATCTATTACTGTCCTTGCTGGATATTTGCAGTCGTCTTGAAAAATGTCCTTTTTATGCATCATTACGTGGCGTCTTCCTGTTGTCAGTTTTTCTTTACATTTCGTTTAACATTTGTCACTTTTATAGCCGCATGTGTGTGAGTGAGTGTGGGTAAGTGTGTGTGCGTGAATATGCCTCGCAGCTGCCCATCTTCATTTCGGTATGTTTTCCGTTTTTCCCTCCGTTCACTTTTTTATGCTGTTGTGCTGCTCTAGTTGTTGCTGCTGGTGTTTATATTGCTGCTGTCGTTTCATCAGCAGCTGCTGCTGCTGCACAGAGAGAAAATCTAGCCAGTTGATTCGAATAAATTTTAATTTATTTCGAATACTCCAAGAGATTAAACGGGGTTCATTAACTTATGAAATTGCTATTTTCATGCTAATAGTTTATGGCTTTTATGTTCTTGTGATAATTCTGCTCAATAAAGAACTGAACACTCTGTTTTAATATATAACTTAAAGCTGCCATTTGTTTTTGGAATTTTATGATTATTATTTTATGATTATTATTTTATGAATGTGCTGTGAAATATGTGAACTTTTAGCATCTACTTTTGATAATAAATTGGTTAATGTGAAAGCCGCTGCACGATAAAATGTATAATTATTTAATATTGAACCAAATGCAATCTACAAACAACAAATACATTTTATTTAATGCTCAACTACACAGCATGGAAATTTCTTCCTGTGTATTACTAGCAGAGAGAATCCCCCAAACACTTTGGCCCAGCCTCTTTACAACTTGATTTAAGGTTCAGTGGATATGTCGCCAAGTCGGCTTCCTCCTGTTTCCCACATCGTTCTGTCTCCTTCTGTTTGTCTCCTGACAAATGTCATGTTCAAATTGCAGACTGAACTTTTGACTTTTGACAGCGACTGAGAATCAACGACGCGATTCCATGATAGATATGAAGTGGATTTCCCAAGCAGTCAAGGTCGAGCATAAATACAAAGTCACAAGGAAAGTCATTAATTTGTACTGCAAACGTCGTCATATGCGTCAAATTCATTAATTTATGAGTAAGTACTACATAAAATGTATACACTTAAAAATAATATGCATTGGAATTCAAGTACATTTAAATTGATTTGGAATTCGATGTTAATAATTTGTAACCCATCGTGACACTTGCAACTCTTACCTACAGCAGATAAATAAATTATAAAAAATCACAAATTAACTACAAAATTTGTGTCAATGATTATTTATTTATTCATATTTAAAGCTTGTATACTGAATAGTTACGAAGGGTTCCTTAAACATAACAATTCGGCCTGCAATTCATAAAAAGTTTAGGCAAATTCATGCTACGAACTGGTATACCTTAAAATAAATCATTTATAAAAATTTTTTTTGGCACATTTTTAAAAGATTTTAAACCTTTATTTTAATTCCTACAACTAACCCAAATAATTGATAAAAGCAAAATGTTATTGATTCCTATGGAGCTTCGTTAGATATATCCTTTTGCCACCTGAAACTCATTGAATTAATCAGCATTATGATATCAGCTAGAGCTTTGTCTGATCCATTTATGGGCCACTTGGTTCGTTAAACTCATTGATCTATCACCGGATGTTCCGGAGGTAAGACCTCCGGCATTAGGTCTTAATCACATTAACGTGTTAAACTACTTAACATGGTGAAAGACAAACCTGAACACTGCGGAGCAGTGGGTTAGTGTGGGAGAGTATGGGGTAATGACCAAGTACAGGCATTGGATGAAACAGAAGGGGCGTGCCGCATTACTACTGATTGAATTAATCAGCTTCGTTATTTTGGTACTATTCAGGGATTTAGTACATTTAGAGGGCATGTTTCAATTAGGCCGCCACGCCGCCAAGGACGATGACTTCCAGCTACATAAATTCTCGAGCAGAGCCGAATCGAATCGAATTGAATTGAATGGCACGGCCTGGGAGGGAATGTTTAATGTACATATATGTGTATAAAGAAAGAGCTTCAAGCTCGACTCCTGAAATTTATGTGGCTACGTGCAGGGCATTTGCCAGTCGAGAAGAGGTGTCTCCCCGCCCTGCTCCTAAACGAGCGTTCTAGAAGAAATGCCAACTGTGCGGCGGCATTTGTAGTATGCATATTTAATGGCACCGAAAGGAATCGGAGTCGGAATCGGAATCCGAGTGGGCCTCGTCCCATGCCATTATGAGAATTGGTTGTCCGTAACAAAGGGCGAAAGTAAATAAAACTAACTAGCAAACAGTAAACATGCAAAGAACCTAACAAAACATTTGGCTTTCTACACAATGCACAATAGTTAAACAGAATGCTCGCAAAAACATAATTTTAATCAAACATTTGTGTACAGCCCGGGGCATTGACATAAGCATGTTACTGCGGTGGTTTAATCAAAGCGATTCCATTTCATATTTTCGAATGAATCAGCGATGATTGCAATTCGAACGATGATGATTTCGCAATCAATGCCCCAAAAGTGCCGAAGCCCCGACAGGTGACAAGCTCACACAGGCAGCCTTACGAGGGTATCTACAAGATACTATACTTCGCACAATGAGGAAGACAACGAGGGAAGATATATTACGTACACACCCAGGCATCCTCACTTATCCCGCACGAATATTGTATTATTTTCAATAAGCAGGCGACATATTGATAACAAAAGCTTTGAAATATATACAAGCGCCACCTCGCCTCCGTCCCAACTCACACTGTCCCATCCCGCCCCTCGATTTCAATGGCTGCAAAATATTGAATATCCCCTGCCACACACACAAAGGAGATGACAGAGCGAGCAAGCATTTTGGGGCAACAGAAAGGAGCGATATTGTATGGTCATGTCATTGTATTGGTTATAAATGTATGCATCGGGTTTGTTGGCGTGGGATTAGGCTCCGGGCGGTGGATGAGCTTCTATTATATCCTCTCCTCCCGGGCACGATGATGCCGGGTCTGAGATATGAGTGCAGTGACAGAAGAACCGCAGAGTAACGGAATTGGAATTGAAAACTAAAAGATGGAAAAAGCATTCAAATTCAGAGAATTTCAGAGAAAAGAAAACCATTTAAAACGGGCAGACAGCAGGAGATGCAAATGAGAAGCGGGTAGCTGTAGCTGTCCCCGCCGGTGCAGCTGCTCCTCCACATTCCGCATTCAAAAGTTAACCGTCCTCCTGCCCAACCACGACTCTCACAGGGACACACTCCCGCGCAGAGTCAGTCAATCACTCCAGCTTCGATTACAGGCAGGAGTGACACTTTTAGTTGCACCGAAAGCAGGAAAACCCGCAAAATGAATGAAATGCGAAGATGAGAGAGGGACAAACCTCCAACGCTACCCTTCGTCCTTTGTGCTCTCTACCCTTCGAGCAGCGTCTGCTGCTGTCACATAATCCCCTTTTTCAATAAGATTTAAATTTGCATTTGACACATATTGGACGAGGACAGCCTTGCCAGGGACGAGAGTACGGAAGGCAGCCCAATCCTTCGCAACAAACCGAATGACGTTGTCGACAACAACTCACAAACGGCGCAGAGCATGCACATATTTCTTATGAAAAATCCGTTCGTAAAAATAGCTGTAAAATAAGGCTGAAGTATCGAGGAACATTTGATTCAGCTTTTGGAAAATGTTAAGAACTTTTATTTATTTTGTTATTCAAAAATTTACCAATACAATAATCCATCCTCAAAGCGTTCTCAAAATCGTAACTTTCTTTTTTTTACAGTATGGATTTACTTAGAACTCTTTGATTAACTTGTTTTTCTCATTTTGAGTACTGAAAATTTCAAACACTTTTTTAAAAAAATGATGTTTTTATCCTTTAACCATAAACTTTATTTATTAAATTGAGCTCCTCTAAAACTGCCTTGACCTTTTTCTCTTTTTTTCTATACTTCTGTCTTAGACGAGTCTTTATAAGATTCAATTTATTTTTAGATTCGCTCGTCTTTTAGTACGTATTGAAGGTTTCCCAGGTTTTTTTTCGATTTTGAATTCGAATCGTAAGAATTTTGTTCAGTAGCATTTTATGCTCTCAATTTAAAAACTTTTCCCAGTCATGAACTGACTATCAATTGCGCTTTTGAATTAAGTTCAGCTTAAACTTTCTTTGACTATAAAATTTACCGTATTTCGGTTGATTTCTAAAAATTGAAAAAGGTTTATTTTTGTTCTTTCTTTGGAAAATGTGGTCTTGAAATTCTCATTTTGGATGTACTGTAAATATGTAAATACAACCTAAAACTCCAAGGCCCGATAACTTCACGGTAAAACACGATCACTGCTTTGATTTCCTGTTTAACTCGGCCCAAAGCTCTTCATAAACAACCCGCACCAAGCTGAGCCGAGTTCGTGGACAAATATTGACTGCATCCGATATTAAACCATAAGCAGATCTTAAATATTCACATTTCCCAGGCCCCACTTGTCGGGCCACATTAGCATAGTCTCCACAACAGAACATACATTTAACCTCCATTGCCGACGACGTGGCAGAGGCGGAAGGAGGCGGCGGGGACAGCTGACAGCTTTGGTCGCTGGAGGGAAGGCGGGGAGAGGGAAACGAGAAGTGATGGAGGTCGAAATAGTGCAAAAGGTAGTTTACAATAAAGGAAACTGCGCGTCATTAGCATAGCTAAGGGAATTGTTTTAGCTGGTTTCAGTTCGTTTGCTGGGCGGGCCGGTGGGCGGTGGCCAACATGGCTGACATGTTATGTGATTTGATTTGGTTTCGCTTACTCTTTCCATGCCTCTTTCCCTGCCTCTGCTTCTTCCCCTGCCTCTGCCCCTGCCTCTTCCGCCCAGTGGCTGGGGCTGGGGAAATGGGGTAAGTACGCTTTGGTTTGGAAACCTCATTAGTCTGACATTCCAATATGTCAGAATGTGGTTACTGCCAACTGAGGAAAACCCAATAAAAGAGCGCGAATCAAGAGAGCTAAAATCAGCATCAAAACAAACTAAAAGTTACACATACGAAGCTTTCATTTAAGTTGTTATATAAGTGGTGCTATAAGTTTTCAATTTTTGTTTAAAAAATCAGTCAAAAGTTATCTTAAGGTGAAGAGCTATTCAAATGTATGTTAAACTTGGGTACAAGTTGATTCCAACCTTAATTTTTACGCTATATTCAGTTCTTTTTATGACCAAGAAGCACATGTCTTGTTTACTTGAAGATACAACTGAATACTGGGAATACATCTTCGACATCCTATTTCAGTATCTCAGGCAAGATGAAAAATACTGACAGTATCTGCCCACCTAAAGATTGCTAGTATAACTCCTTAACACTTATACACCCATCAGCATTACTTCACACTTTCCAAAAAAAGACCCACTTTTCGGACTATCATTCCCCAATTGTGCTATCTAATTGCATCTCATCTAGCATTTCAATTCCCGCTGCTATTCTACGTCAATAAGCTGCCAGTTTTGTCGATGGCCAGCACCCACTTATCCCTGCCCACATATGCTCATCCATTTGTCATAGTCGTCGCTGGAGCCATTGTTCGCCCTCAGCTTCCTTTCCGGGTTGGGTATCCATCCTCCTTAGCTCGCTTCATTAAAAAGTAAGCCCTTTTAAATTGGCCCCTCTTCCCCAGACTCCACTCAGCCCCATCCCGCCAAGCATCCGGCCAACCAATTGACATTCATAGAAAGCAACGAGACTGCCTTCCTTTCTCGGTTCCTCCTGCTACTCTTCCCCATGTATTCCATTTTTACTTTTTTTTTTTTTTGGATCCCTTCTCAAATCGTTTTGGCCTGTTCATCTTTTTTCCGACTGTGCGTGCGTGTTTGCCTTTCAATTTGCTGACTGCTGCGTGTGTGCCCAGTTAGAGAAACATAATCGGGAAATACTTTTCCAGCTATTTGCGTGGCAAATATTTTTGCCGGGGCCCAGAGAAAACCAACGAGCCATCGAAGCGCGGCCAGCAACAAAATTGTCAAAGGGTTCACATGGCAAGATAGAATTTTCTATGGATCTGGCAGGTTGTGCGTCCTGGTTTTGGTCTATGCAGCTAGAGCTCGGGGCTTTCGGCATTCGGCTTTGGGCCTGTTTGTCATCATCTCCATATCTGCCGGCCAATTTACATTTACGAGCCGGCAGCGACAGCAGCCAGGGCAGCCGTCAAATATGTTAAATAACAAACTATTTTGCATTTTTATTTTATTTTTTCTCGACCTCCTCCCATATTGAACCTCCATGCGGGGCTAGGGGACCGATGTTGGGTTTTCCAGGGAATGCCTTGAACGCAGGGAATTTTTGAGCGGCTTTCAATGAGGAATGTGTGTGAACCTCCGTCTGTTTCTGCGTTTGTGTCTACTGGCTTCGTATGCTCCTCCCCGGCTTGTTTACACAACCATGTCAATTTAAATCTATGTCAAAACACACGACTTAGTTGAGGTTTATTTATGTCGGTCGGTTCCAGGTCTTCTCCTCCCGCTTTTCCTCTCTGACAATTCAATAAAAAGAACTAAAGGCGGATTTTCCACCCTTTTTTTTTGTCAATAGCCTAGACGCGTAAATGGATCTGGGCGCTATCTATGAAATATTCGATTTTCACGGGTTCGGTTCCAATACCCATCGAATTGGCTTGGGCGGCAACGCCTCATACAATAAAGATCTAATTTCCGTCGTGAATTTATTCGAATTGGGCTCAAATTAAAGTGGAAAATGTTCACTTTTGCTCCTCACCATAAGTGTGGGCGTGGCGGCCGGGCTTTAGCCCATCAAGCGTATGATGCAGGGCGTTTAATTAAAAATCAATCAGTCGCTGTGACATAAAACTGAATGGTTCGATAAACAGGAAAGCCTCGTGTTGGTCTAGTCAAGGTTTAGGCCCTCATCAAAACTGGATTGTGGCGTGTAGGGATCGGAATATGCCAGCAAAGGGGGTGTGGCAGCGAAGGCGAAACATTGAAAATTTTGTAGTGGACATCAATCATTTTACTGCACGGTCTGGGCAAAGTTTCGTGTTAATCAGGAAAACACCCATAACATGATAGATTGACTCTGGATTCCTTCATGGTTGAAATTTGGTCTCAGTAATTAAGGGGCTGGGTTGATTGAATATGGTAGACAACAGGAGTTGCTCAGGAGTTGACTCTTAACTTGAACTTTTTCATTATTTTCCTTATTTTCTTTTCCGACATTCCCACAAATCCCTGTTCGGGCGCCACCGGGACGGTCCGGATGTACTGAGGTAGCTTATAAAATTATTTTCATATTTATTGTATATCGTTTTCTATACAGTTACTTTATCTTTAAACAATAAGAATAAAAACTTGTTATAATAATTGAAATACAATAAAGGCTAGATTGACTAGACTACTAATATTTTTCAACGGTATAGGTCATAGACTGTCTAATTTGACTAGATTTATGATAGTAATCCAGTAAACCTCAGCCTCATAGGGCTGCTTGTAGTGTACGAACATAATTTCTATCGACCTTCGGGGCAACCGAAATAAACAACAGCCTAGACTGACCCCGGTCAAGGTAAATTAACTTCGGTTGTGAAGTGTGGGTGAAAAGAGTGGACCTTATTTATGATTACTTTCACGCCTGTCTGGTCATTAACCTCAGGATAACTTTGCCTAAAAAAAGCATTTGCGGTTCAGTCTCCCTCTTTTTGCATTTTTATTAGTCCACAAATAAAACTTTTTGTTGTTTGTCTATCCATGATGAGGGTTGGACAGAGGTTGCAAACGGGAGTTGGGGGCGGGGCTGGCAAAGCATAAACAGATCAATAAAACAAGGCGAAGAAACAACGACAGGGGCACAACTATGGAGGAGATCCCACCAAAAGCCGACCAAGAAACAACAACCGCAACTGGCGCAGTTCCCATGCAAATTTCGCAGGAGCCTCAATACCCCCTTGGAGACCCCTGAGCGCCTGGAGGACGACACTCTTCACGCCATTAACTGTTGCCCGTCCGTCTATTTGTTTGTACAAATAATGTGTAAGCAGGCATATTTTTGTCAACGAGGCTAATTTCTGTCACAGATTTACGTGACAATGGCCCGGGCAAGAAGTCGGAGCCGAGAGACGTTCGCAGGCCCGGCCAGGGAAACCCAAAGAATTCCCCAACAGCACGCATACACAGAATAAAAAACGACAATTACAAAACAGGTTCCATCAAAGAATGGGTGGGTGGATGGGCCTGGCCAGCCGCTTTTTTGGGCGAAATATTTTTGTTTTGCCTGCTGTCACTGAGGTTCGTTGTCGTCGTTTTGCGGGCAGCCAGTAAAAGCCATAAAAAGAAATATACTCGTGCCACCGCTGCAGCGCCAGAAAAAGCGGCCCGAAACAAAACTGAGCCGTGAAGAAGCAGCGGCGAAAAAACTGGGTTAGCTTGGGTACTACCCCCTGTTCTCCCTGTTCCCTCAGTTCCCCCTTGCCTCCTCCTACGTCTCCGTATCATTGTTGTTTTTCGTTCTTCTTTTTTTTAGCACCTATGCGCTGTTTTTGCTCTTTCTGAGCGATGCGTCCTGCTCTTGTCCGCCTCGGTTATTGTTGTCCAAGAAGCTGAATGTGTGACACATATACAGTCGCCAGCCCTTATTCCACGTACCCCAGCTGAGCCCATTCCCCAGATTGTTCCGGCTCGTTCCACTTTTTCTTGATGGCATCTTTAAACCAAGGAATCGTAATGTCAGGCATATGGAAAATATTGAGGGAAGGGAATTTTTAGAATAAGTACCCTTATACATTGGATCACGAAAAAAATACTTTTAAAAATTAGCTTATGACGAGAATGATATGGGAATTATTAACGTGAGATCTGTGAATGGAAAGATTAACATATGTCAGTCTTAGCCCACAGACACTAAGGTAGGAAAAGAAACACAAAAATGGTTAAGTGCCTCCGCTATGGTAAGTAATAGTAAACACAATAAAATAAATTATAAAAAATTGATAAAAAACTATTGGATACAAAAACAAATAAAATTGGTCTAGAAGTCGTTATTTATATTGGCTTTCAAATAAATATTGCTAGATCAGCTTCTATGTTAACGC
The DNA here is from genome assembly GCA_008042585.1 of Drosophila punjabiensis. Lineage (NCBI taxonomy): Eukaryota > Metazoa > Arthropoda > Insecta > Diptera > Drosophilidae > Drosophila > Drosophila punjabiensis. Next base: position 161,207 of record VNJR01001688.1, read on the forward strand.
TTTCCTTGTTTAAATAAAACATTTTAAGTAGGCACCAGAAATATATCTGCACAAGATATTTCCTTAAATAACCTTAAACTTGTATACTACATTCCCAGTACTAAGTATTTTTCTTGTTACACAAAACATCAAATCTTCAGAATAAATTTGAACCCTATAATATTTAAAACAAATTCGTAGCACACCTTGTTAGTATTTAGAAGAAAAAAAACTCTTGTAACTTGCAACGTGTATAAATAGCGATAAGATCAAGAAAGTAATTGGAACAGTTTGTAGATGTTCGCAAATAGGTGAAGGTCCAATTAAAGTACCTTCAGATTCTTAATATATATGCAAAGCCACGTTTGCACTTAAGGATTGGCTTTATCTGATGCAAAGACTCTGCAAGCAGGACACATTGTCGGACTCTCCATCACCATCGTTGATTGACGCTGATGTGTTTGCCATATTTAATTGTAAGTGTGGATGAGCACGAGTCGTGCCGCAAAACCACCCACCCCACCGAGCGGCCACCGCTCCGCAGAGGTTGTTTATTGGCTGACAAGTGCTGCACATCCGGGCTGCGTTTGCGGAAATGAGCAAATGACTAATGACTGACCAGAGCGAGGTACCCGAAGCGACGATGACCCTTGCCCCCTGACGCTCGTCGCTCGTCGCCTGCCGCCTGCCGTCTGCCGTTTGCCGCTTCAGTTGCTCGCTCTGTTTTCTGCTCTTCTTGTTTACTGTGCGCTTCAATTAAAGCATCTTGCAGGAAATTGAACTTTTAGTCAAGTGGGCTGGCCAGGCCGGCAGTTGGGTGCTGGGCGGATGGCGGATGGTGGATAGTGGGAGGTGGGCGGTGGTCTTTGAGATGGAATGCGGCTGGGGTCAAAGACGGCAGTCTCATCAATCTGTTACGTACTTGACTTGTGGGTGGCTTGAGAGTCGGCGGAGGCGGTTCAAGGCTCAAAAAGCGTATCCGTATCCAGTTGTTGCATGTGCCTCGGTTACTTTTGCTTACTTTAGCAGCTACTCAAGTTTGATTAGCACTTCACTATGGGCTTCACTTGGGCAAACACCGCGCGATTGCCTCGCTACCACAAGCACTGAAATTCCTGCTCCTACTCAGCGAATTATCTGCGATATCTGCTATTTTTGGGCTCTTGGGGCCATCTATTTGTTGTTGTCACCATTTCACGCTTTCCGCTGGCCGGCTAAGTACGAGATATCGCCGCTATCCGGCCGCGCACCTCCGGCGACATCAGCACTATAATCCGCTGCCCTCCGCTTCGCAAGACGCTGTTCACGCGCCGAATAACAAACGTGCACTGGCACATCCGTGCCACATTATGCGCATTTTACGGCACGGCGTCGACCTCGAGGCCGCTTCGTTTTTAGATCACGCGAAGAGCCGCAGGCCGACGGCGCCCGAGCGGCATGCAATACGGAAATTGTTGTCCTAGGCGCAACAGACGCCCCACGAAGCCGGACGGAAGCTCGTGTCGGAGCAATAATCGAGAGGCAGAGAGCCGTGGACCCAGAGAGCCCGAGAGCTACAATCCCGAACACTCAGAGCCCCAAAGTCAAGGAGCATCTGAGCAGGCGCCCTGGCCCTGGCATTCAGTTTTGAGCTGGCAATGCCGACCCACCAGGCGGAGTGTTCAAAGAAATTCGAGACCGAGACTGGACACTGATTTGATGTCTCCACGGACGAAGATGGATGAACGAGGGCGGCGGAGACAGGGTGGCATCTGAGCGGCCCGATTCAAGTTCAGGTTGCCCTTTGACCGCAGCATACCGGCTGCCAGCTAATAAACTCGGCAGCAACCAAAAATGTTCTTCGAATTTATTGTTCAACATTCTTCTCCTCGCCCTCGGTAAGGTACGGCCTCTAACCCAAACTAAGACTGATAAATGGCAACGCACACTGGCAATTTGCAACTTCCTAGGCCGGCGACCGGCTTTCAACTAACCCCAAAAGTTTTATATGCCCCATCTTGTTGCGGCCCATTTCGGTCCCCTGGTCCCCGATCCCGATCCAGGTCCACTCTGTTTTTAATATACAATATTAGCCGGTAGTGATGTTTCAATTAATTTTTAAGGTGCACCCCATCTTCCCCCGGAAAACTCTCCTCGTTGTCGGATAGAGATGCTTGAAGAAACTGACTGGAGACTGGGTGGAGGAAGGCAGAACCGCATGCTAAGATATGATGGCGAATGCCAGGCGGATGAATAAATGGCTTGGATGCAAAGTTTAAATTTTTCATAGCTGGGTGGCTCGGTTCGGTTGGGTTGCGTTGCGTTGGCTCGGGACTGGCTTCTGGGGCTTGGGGTTTCCTCGCTCGCCTCCTTGTGGTCGGCATTGGTCAAGCCCGGGTACGTTAGACATTAAGCAGAAAGGTAGAAGGCCTTGGGTGTCAGAGTAAAATATAGATGCAGTTTTGATGCCGGAATTGGATATTGTTAAGATGGCTTTGTCTGCAGTTTGACTGTAAGTCAGATGCACTCAAACAAACATTAGAACTTGGAACGGAATATTTTATTTTGGAATAATGTCACATTGTCAATTGTTTTAACCTGACCTGAGGAATAAGCAAACTTGTGGGTTAAATGAATAAGTATATATGCAATGTATAACTTTATAGTTGAGATTTTAATTCGTAATGAATATAATTTTGTTAACGAAAGTAATATTAAAATTCGGGAAGGATATATATATATATATAAATATATATATCAAGAAATATGCAAATGACTCTTAGACTCTCTACCACCTTTCCTTTTTGATTTAAACGCTTATTTAAGCTAAGATGTCATTGAAGTTCGTCTACATAAGAAACAGCATTTAAAGATTCAACTAATCCAGGAAAAAAATAACATCTGCAAATGTCTTTCTTGTCGCTCAGCGTTAAGCCCGCTACAATGCGCCGTACATTTAACTAACCATTTTCAGTCGATTGTGTGACGGCATGCTCTCCTTCGATTCAATAGCTGCTGCAGTTCAGAGTTCGTCCCGATCCTGCTCGTCCTTCTGCAGCTTGTTCTTGTTGTGGTTTAATGGATTTGCAGTTTGCAGTTCCTTACCAATTCGATGTTATTTTCGCTTTTTTACGTTTCCTTCTTCGCGCTTGCCCTTTTCGTGTTGGAGTTAAATTTTCTCAATCTCCTTTTCATTTTTTGTATTACAATTGTTTTCTTTTTGCTGTTTTGGTTCCACTCTTGCAGTATTTTTTGTATTTTGGTAATTGCTTGCCATTGTTGGTGCTTCAGCAGCGATTGCAGGGAAACTTTTCCCCATGGAACTCGCAATTGTTGAGCATTGTGCAACTAAAGTAAACTCTTTAACTATCCCCGGACGGCAGACCCTGCGCAGTTATCAATCGAAGAGAAATCAGGAAAAGTTTTTTCTGCCGGGATACGGGGGCGAATCTGTGCCTTCAAATTAACTCGTACCCAACACGTATCTAATTTCATTTTCACTACATGTGTGGCACATAAAAAACTAATTCAAAGCGCTCAATATAATTTATATCCTATCAGGACAACAAACAAACGGAGACAGAGACAGAGAGAGAACGTTGAGAGAGGAACGAAGCGAAAAAAGGACGAAAGGAAGCGTTAGGGGACCTGGGACCAGGACCAACGAGGCTCAATCGCACACAGCAATCAGCCCAAAAAGGCAAAAGAAATTTTTTTGTAATTTTTATGACCCCAAAAGACGCATCAATTCCGAAGGGCAGATCTCCGAACAAAGGACCCCAATACACACCCTATACCGGGGCGGCCAAAGCAAACTTGTTTAAAGATGTAAGATGCAATAAAATAAAATAATAAAAATACAACTTTCTAACCCATCCACCTACCGCTTCACCGCTCCTCCTCTCCGCCTATAAACTGTTCCAAGCTATCTAAAGTGTTAAATCACCTGATGCCGTCAGCATGAAATTTACGCACATAAATCTTTCGAGGGCAAGCCCGAGTCCGAGACTGAGAATGGGTCCGCAAAAACATAAACCAAACATAAGCAGGACCCTCTAACCAGACCTTAAAAAAAACCAGGATACGAACAACTCAAAACAAGTCGCTAGAAAAGCGAGGGTTGTTTTAAATTAAACTATTTTTGGCTTGAACTTTGAATTTTTTAAGAATTTTGTTTATCACCAAGAGTTCTAAATCTAAAGAAACTGATATGAAAAGTATGTTACGAATTTATAAATTAAAAGTAATTGGATTTGGTATGTTTAACAGTTTAAAGTAGACTTTTATTTATTTTTAAACCTTTATTGGTGGATAACAAAACCTTAGTGATTTTTGTAGCACCCTTTACTTTAATTCTTTTATATGTTTTACTTTGCCTCAAATAGTGCAATAAAAAAATACCCTAAAATTTATTTTTCTATTTCATTGAGAGGAAATCTAGCCCACTAGCTCATCATCTTTCCTATGGCTTACAGGTAATCTAATTACCAGCGAATCTAACAGATGTAACATTTTTCGGTGCTCCTCACATCACTTAGGTTTTAAGAACCCTCAAAAATGTGTCCAAAAGTATGCAAATAAATTTCGTTAATGTCAAATTAGGTTTTTTTTTTTTTGTAATCTTTATTTTTTTAGGTATGAACTTGTTTTGTCTTAACATTTTTTTTAACAATTTGTTTATAGATTTCATACCAAATGAAGTGCAACTTTGCTTTTTTAACGTTGTGAAATTTTCAACATAATTTGGCACACATTCCCATGGATTTTTAAAAACTTGTGATTTTGAAAGCATTACATATACAGATTACATAAACAGAAATACAAACTACTGAAATTTTAGAGACAACACTATGAGATTGGAGTGCCACAAACTCTTAAGTCTCTCCTCGGCCTATGAGTTGTTTAAAAAGGTTGCCCGAGCAGGCCGTTGACAGTCTATGGCGCCAGACTTGAGGCTGCCTTCCCACTGCCTATATCCCATATTCACCCAATTTCTCCCCCTCCCCCCATATTCCCCACCTTGCCCCCACTGCCACGTGCGCAACTGCGTGAGGCCAGCGAACTCGAACTCCAAGTTAGTTTGTGTATATTTTATGGCTTTATAAAAACGCTTTGACCTGTCGAAGTTGAGCGGGGTCAGAGCAGAGATGCACGGGTCGGCATGCCTGGATTTCGGGGCTATCATATGGGCATTGATTGATGCGGGTGATGGGACTGTGACGGGCGGGATTTAGTTGGGATCCAACGGAAGAACGCGCGTGGTGCCAGCGGGCGAAGCTGTTCAAATAGTTTCGCAATCGCTTGACACCTCAGCAAACTGAGCTCGGTTGCACAGTTCTTTTGTTTTCGCTGATGTCGCCGATGATTGTGCCCCCACCCGATGGGCACCCCTGCTTACGATGTTTTTAACGACAAGAGCGTAAAACTTTTAGCCCCTGCACCTGGCTACCCACCAGGTCGGGATTAGCCGGGGGTAACGGGGTGGCCGCATCAGCGGTAACATCAGCAACTGGAAAACAAACAAATACCGCCGTGAACTGAAGGAAAAAGAGGGAAAAATCACAGAACATAAGCTGGCTTCAGCAAGCCGTGTTTCATATACTCTAGCAGCGTGAAACTGGGATTTTCTTTGAAATACTTACTGATGTATATGGACTTTGTTCAACTAAGAGAATATTCTGTAAAATGCAGAAATAGTTAATAGCTTAATAGACAGACAAATGTGTCTGTTAATTCTGATCTGTTAAGCAATGCATATTTTTAGTCTTCTTATAGGTGGAATACATTTTACAAGGGTATAAAAACAGCAGGTTACAAAACAAAGAACAGGTAAACGATGCGCATTTCAGCAGGTGGCGGATGAAAAGAGGGTGAAAAGTTAAGGAAGAATGGGTGGCGAGATGCTTGGCAAACGGTTAATGTAATGAAAATTGCATCGACAATAAAAACAGCAGTTCATGTGTGCAGCAGCATAGTTTTCCTGTCGAACCAAGTGAATCGCTGCAAGTGGTTTTTACTTTTCCACTATAAAATGCGATTTAGAGTTTTACGATAGAAAAGGGTGTTCCAATCGTTATTACATGCAAAAGAATATGTTTCATCAGTGCAGCTAAGAATATGTTTTAAAAGCAATTGGTAAAGAAAGACACATTTTGGTGGAATTGCGTAATCGATAAACAATAATAATTTAAATCAGAAGAAATTAAAACAAATTGTAAAGCAGCTGCAGGGTCTTTTACAGTTGATTAATAATCATAATCTATCTCCTTGATATATAAACTTCAGCGCTTAAAGACAAGCTTACCCTTGAAATGTATTACTTAAAAGAACTCCTTGAAGAAAAATTTGAAAAGGATACTAGGCATTTTTTTAACTTCTGCTTCATCTTTCTTTTGCCGAAAAGTTTTACTAAAGGAGGAAGGAAACAGAAAAAAATTCGTTTTGCACCTTACACTCTTCCTTAATTATATACACCTTATAAAGATCACATTTTTCAGCATAAACTTGGCAGTGTGACCGCAGGAGTTTTTCCACAATTTCCCAATCCTTTTAAACACCTAAAGTGCATACTGCTTACATATATATATTCTATGTATATAAACGATCGTTTGCGAGCTCTTTTCACGTACGAATTTCTAACAAAGCCCGACTGAAGACTCTTTTAAAGGCCAAAAGATTTCGCCTCAGTTGTTCTGGCTGAGCTATCTTGTTTGGAATGTTACCCCAGAGGCCTTCAACCGAACTGAAATTGACGAGGGAGTGTGAGGAGGATGGGAAAGTGAAGGAAGCAGAGCCAAGTTGCCTGTGAATTACCTGGGAAAACTTGCCGACAAGTTTGTGCATTTGCCCCCTGGAGCCCCCCGTGAACTCGATGATGCCCCAGACTATGTGCAACAAGGTAGAGCCAATAATGAAAAACTACTTCAACATGCAATAAAGCAAAGTGGCAGGTTTTCCGAAAGCAGAATACAAATAATAATGAATTAATTGATTACAGTTAAATGGGAATAGCAACGAGCTGGAGGCACCAAGTAAAGCGCTTTTTCGAAGTGAACAAACAGTCGATGAAACTAAAGCGCACACATCAAGGGTATAATAGGATGAAAGCCCCGAAATGAACTTTCGCTAATTAAAGGTATTTTTCTCTCTCTATATATATACATATATACCAGAAATATCATCGGCAATACCCTCGATTGCCACCCCGCCCGATTCCCCTCCGCCTGTGTTGGCATGAATAGAAATAGAAGAGGCAGGCTAATTAAAATTTAATTGCACATCTAAACGAAATTTACAACAATCAGGAGAGGAGGGGAGGAGCCACCCACTCAGACAAACAAACAAGAGCGCTCGATGAGCGAATGGGCACAAGATAGACAGCCGAATATCACGCATACGCAGCGGTGTTCAAGCATAATGAACCGAGCGTGATTGACAGCAAAAAAATAGTCATATAATTATATATTCCGAACTGAACTCGTATGCGAGTAGGTAAATAAAAACAAATGTCTCAAGCTTTAATTATCGAAAGCAATACGAGCATTAATCATATATGTTTTATATATTTTCCTAAGAACAATAATTCTATATTATGTCCAGTATTAAAAGATCAATCACAAATGTTTGATACAATTTCTTAAGAAAAATAATTCTATATTATGACCTGTATTAAAATATATATTTTAAGACCACGGAAAACAAAGAAAGATTGATTATTTCATATAACAAATAGGTATTCCCTAATATCACGCATACGCAGTGGTGTTCAAGTAATATTAAATCTTAAATTTCATTTAATACCTTTTATATAATTTTTATTTTTAAGAACAATACAAATTAAATTCTTTATAATAAATCCATCCATAATAATATAAATGCTGAACTCATTACAAACAAAGAAACATTAGGCATTGAGCATCACAAATAGGTATCGCTCTTGCTATTATTGGCGTTTTAAATTCAATTTCATTATTCTGCAGCCAGCTGGCCTGCAAATAGCAAATAACCACCGGCCACGCCTACAAATATGTACACTTTAGGCGGACATACGGATGGACGGACAGACAAATGAACAAACCATTTTCGGAAAATACTTTTCCAACACAAAATCTAACCAGCAGTACACACACACACACACATGCCGAAGTTCATAGAAAGCTCGGTGCCAAAAACTATTCTTTACATAATTTATACAAAATTTTGCACTAATTGCAATAGTTAATGCAGATTTCAACCGCATTTGAATGTGTACGTGCCACGGCGCTCTCTCACGCTTTTCCCCCGCCACTCGACCGCAAAATATCTCATTTACATACAACGCAGAAGGACATGCAGGATAGCGCTGGCCCTTTTACTATACATCACACCCCCGCACTGGCCAACGGCGAGCAGCTGTGGACCGCTCATGTGAATTGCATGAAGTGCCACCACGTGCTCCTCCCGACCAGCAGCGCCAGGAGCCGGACTCCACTCGCAACTCGCCACTCACCACTCGCCATCACCCACGCCGCCGAGTCCCGCTTCATCAAAGAGTGGTGGCCACTGAACCAAATAGTTACACGACCAACCGCAATTGATTTTCGAGGGTTGTGGGGCATGGCATATCATGTTTGCCGAATAACTGCTGTTTTACCACTTTATTAAATTACATACAATGCTCGAAATGCCCTGAAAACAATGGAATAAAAACTACTTGAGAGTAACAAGCCAGACACATGTAAATTGCTTAGATTCCCAAACTTAATTATTCATTATTAAATAGGGAAATTGTCCCAACCATAAATATAATACAGCCATTACGGTACTTAATAATGTACTCTTTAGTGACTAATATCGTATATTTTATGTATAATAGATGTATAAATATATATTTGCCAAAATAATTCAGATCAAATAATTATTTAGCCCCCATAACTAATCTAGTTTCGTATACAAATTTTATTTTAATTTTTAAAGTTTAAGCATAAGGGGTTAAATTCATTTGTGATAGCATTAATATAGATTTATGTCTATGTATTTCCTCTTTAAATATTAAATGGTTATATAATGCTTCTTATACAGTACGATTTTCCATTCGAATCGATCTTTATCTAAACTTATAATGCTCATAATGTCTTTTCATGCAGACATGGTGTTTGATAAGTGTATTAAGTGCCTTATTAATTGCATGTGATAATCTTAATTGAAATTGTACAATCGTTTGTGGTCTCGGACACTTAGCAGTCAGATTGGACAGTTGTCCTGCCTCTGTCTCTGTCTCAGTCTCAGTCTCTGTTGTTGTTAAGCAGCCAATTAGTTGAATAACCAAACGGAACCGGAAGGGGAAACGGCATAAAGCGCAGTCGGGACGGAAATCAGGCTGCTTTTCGGGTCAAACTCCGAGTCCGTCTCGCCTGAGCTGGGGAATGGGGTGTGAGATGATCGGGGGGCAGGAAGAGAGAGGGGTTAAATCACTGGGCTAAATAGACAGCCTAAAAGACGTCCGACGTTTTTGGCCAGTTACTGTTGCATCAATTGACACACAGATACTGGCAAGCTCGCACACTCGCAAACAGATGGACAACAATTGCCTGGGGACATGTTGTTCCTGCTCAACCAGCCAGACAGATATGGGAGAGCATTGCCCAGGAAGGGCAGTATATGGGCAAGTGGGGATTATTATTGTTCCGGGTGAAGTGAGTACAGAGAAAACAACATCAACAACACTTTATTATAAGAAAAGTTTAAAATTTTCAATTATATTAAATCAGAAAGGATCTAAATAGTTTAATTAGAATAATCAAACAAGAGTATATTAATTTTCAACAGAGTAAAATAATATATTATTTTGTTCACATATCTAGCCACTTCTTTCTGTATTTATTACTCACACAATTGCTACTCTAACATGTCAATGTTTTGCCTGTCCAACACTGCTTTAAGTCCACTTGACTTTATCCTTTGCGTCAGTAAATTTGCGGGCAAGTATATTTTACGGGCCTGGCTTGTAAAGGACCATTGAAAATAATTCTAAGCACTGTTAACATTATTTTTGTTTACTAACCCAATGATTAAATATACAAATCACAAGCACAGAGCAGTTTTTCATGTTTTACCAGCGCATGTTTGCATAAGCAATTGAAGTAATGAAAAATAAAGACAAATTCCCACTGAAGTAGATTGTTTTATACCTATTAGTTGCATAATTTATAAACAAATTAATGTAATGTAATGTATATATTACAGATATTGATTAAATTCTTTAAACTAAACAGCTTTTATAATTAATTATTATAAAATATAGTTATCTAGCTGAACAATCGAGTTAAGCGTAGCATTCGAAAGCTATTGAACTACCGATCAAAAATTATCTGAAATCGAATGCGTCCCATAATTTCCCCATGGGCCGAGCATGCCACACACAATCGAAGGCTTGCCGGGCTCCCAGCTGCCCGGACTGTGCCCATTGTTGTTGCCACAGTCTGATGTGGGTAATTTTTCGCTTTGTGCATGCAATGTTAGTGTTTGGTCACCGCCCACGTAAAGTGATGTGGGAACACGGAGAGCCGGCCAAACAGCAACATCAAATACCTATTTTTTATACACCTCCTTGCCGAATATAGGTGTGGGTCTGTGTGAGTGTGCAGGACACTCTCGTATAATGCAGTTCAACCGAAAATATAGAGGACATACTTGTGAAGAACACGCTATTCCATTTGAGGCCTTTGAATAATTAATATCACTCAAAATGTTTGTTTCCCCATTCATGTTGTTGACCCAACAAAAGCGTAAAAGCACTTACTATTACCACCCACTCCCGAGTTTATTAACATGCATATGTTTCTTGTATAAATTTCAAAAAATTAAAGCTCAGAAATGTTGATGGTCATAAAAAAAGACAATTTGTTTTTAAACTAAAGAGATTTTATGGTTATTAAAGTAAGACCATAGAGAGGTTTTTTTGGAGTTCCTTAAACAAAACTGTTCTGGAAAAAGTAAGAAGAAAATGCTCTTAAACTTGGAACAAAAAATATAGTAATACGAAGAGGGTCTTAATTTTAAGAGCATAGTGTTACTAAGATAAGTCCATGACGTTTCTTTTCTGTGTTCATTGGTTGTAATTTAAACACTTATAAGAGAATCGAAGTCCACCTTAAAAAAAATTAAAATTAAGTATTAAAATTAAAATTTACTCTCGCATTGTCACGGAAGAAAACATAATATTCGTTTCAGGAACTTAGACTATCAAAGAAGTTTAAACACTGCTCCCGGCTTTAAGTCCTTGAAAACATTTGAAACACAATGTTTAAAATAAAATTATTTACCTTAACAATAATTCCATTTTGAATATATTGTAAGATTGTTAAACGAAGCCAAAATTCCTTGAAGATATGGTCAATATAGGCAATTTTGATGTGTGTATAAAGAATTATTTTTAGGTGATTGGTAGCTCAACAATATTTTCATGACTTTCATCAAAGTAAAGCAGTTGCTTGCTCAAAATCCCATCGCTCCAGTGAATATGCAGTGAAGAGTTGCTAGGCAAGAGAACACTCAGTTCTCAGATAATACTTGAGCAGCTAAATAGAATACTCGTTTAGTTTATTCTTTTCTTAGTCACTGGATTATCTGCAGGTCAATTCAATTTATGTGCGACACTTAAATTTTATGCAGTTGTCGATAGCTTATAATGGACCGACCATAAAGGAAAAAGTTGGCACGGCCCCTCAAGTATATAAAGACTATAGAGCTTAATCTCTGAGCGTTGTTTTCTTGGAGAGCAGTGCCATGACAAATCGTCCTTATCGGCGGTCATATAAACATACAAAACCAGGGGAGTAATTCGCACGCACCCGCAACAACACAATGCAGACGGAAGTCTGATAAAGATGTTTTCTGGCTGCTTTCTCCACAGAAAGCACTGTTCTGCTGGTGTCTTTGCTTTTTTTATGACTTCAATTAACTCTGCTCTGCCGTGTCCTGGGCTATCCTCAGCTATCCAGAGCTATCCCGGCTATCCTGACCGACCCGAGAGCTGTGGATGTGGAGGATTTGCGTTCATAATTTTTTATCTGCTCTGCTTAAGTTGTTCGCGTTGTTGTTCTCCACATTGTTGCCCAGTTGTTGTTGTCCTTGGCATGCATCATTAGTTAGCTTAATGTACTGTACGGATACCCCAGTGCTAGTGCTAGACCACGCCTCACAGGAGCAGGTGCCTCTCAAACAGGCTGCCTCCTAGCTCCTGCGAGGGGATGAGCGGATGGTGCTGGTCATCAGCCAGAACAATAACGCCGGCGTAGCCTTGGATATAGATACCAATCACGATTCACACACACTCGCAGCACTTTTCCAGCTATGGCCATACACAGGGGAGGAATTTCCCGTCGAAGAAAAACGGCAATCAATCGCCAAAATAGAACCGTCTTAACGTTTCGCTGCTCTCCAGCTCGTTGTGGCACAGTGAGCACTAGAAGTAGACGCTGTCGTGGTTCTGTGGCTTTTGAACTTGTTTTGAATTCCCAAAGTTTACTTTCTTGTGTCTTTAGTTTGGAGTATTTAGAACCTTTAAACTAAGTATTTAAAACATTTGAACAATGTACAAAACTTATTTGGCAGGTAAGCTCACTCGAACCTACTTGTTGTAGTGATAGCAAGGACACACTGTAGTCATCCGAGAAAGATAATCGCAACTAGAACGGCCCGCTTATGCTCAGTGGGCCATTTAGACAGGAGCACCAGCAGCAGCACCGACACGAGACCATGGCCACGGCTTTCCTGAGCCCGCCTTCGACGTAGAGCCTAATGCCACGGCCGCCCTCCTCCTCTGCTGCTAATACTCTTCCGCCAGGACCTCCCCGCATTCGTTTCGCGGATGGCCTTTGTGTGTTTGACGTTTATGTTAACATGTATGTTGTCTGGGAGCGCGTGTCTCTGTGGTGGGCTGCGTGTGTGGTGCCTGGTGGGTGGTCCGTGGTACGGGGTGAAAGGACCCGGCTGCTGTGTGCGTCGTGTGGGCGGCTGAGCATCTGCGGCGTGCCAGGAACCCAGGGTCTGGGATCTGAAACTCGAACCGGAGCCGGAGAAATCTCTCCCTGCTCGCCAACCGACTTATGCTCCGCACCGCGCGGCTAAATCGCTTTTGTGTAGGCCAAACAGTGGGGCAAATGCCTTGGAAAATCGAAAACATATTCAAATGGCCAATTGTGATTTATTTATTAAAATAATAATAGTGTTTAATGTAATGTATAATTGTTAGGTATTAATTACAAAATTTTAATATTCCTTGGATACTATTTAAGGGGGTTTTTTGAAAAAATAATAATTAATATTATATGAAATAGTTTCAACCGATTATTTAAAGTCCTAAGAATATTACCAATAATTTTACATAATATAATATTTATATCAGTTTCTCTCATTCTATTCTAACTTAAATAGAAATATCGAGTAGGGAAAAACAATGGTATTTATTTATTTATTTATCAATATACGTTTATTAAAATAATTATTCTTATAAAATTTGTATATCTTAAATTAATACTACAAGAATAATATTTTAATTCACCAAAAATATGACTCTAGTTAAAGGCTCCCTGTAAGCTACCCCGAAGATTTCGCTATCGAAATATATATATTATTTTATATCCTGATTAGAGAGCAACCCCTTAAGTATGTTTCCCCATAATCCTCTGCCTCGATCTCGATACATTTGCGTTCCCTCTATCCCGAACCCCGACCACTGTGCATTTATGGCCTTTGTTTAACTTTGCTCCTTGCCGCTGCTTGTTTCTGCCCTTGTTGTTGTTTTGTTTTGGTTAGCAGTTGGAAAAGCGGACAGATACCGGGATTCAGCGGGGGAGGGGACGCATCCAGATACGGCGACCGGGCGGGGCAGGGAAATGCCCATAAAAAAGCGCTCGAGGTTGTTAAATTGACAACGTTAAACACTTTGTTTGGCATTTTCTGCATTATTAGGCCAACTGGCGCTGCTTGTCGCTGTAATTGATGCCAGAACCCTCGAAAGCCCCCTCTTCAGGCGCTCCCTTCCACTCGATCTCCGGCGAAACACTGATTTAAATGGCTCAAAAGTTAAGTTTTCGTAATGCGTAAGCGGCTTAGACGGGTTCTCATATATGAACGATTGGGTGAGAACCTTTCGACTGACAGAAAGGGGCTCCCAGCGACAGTGCGAACAAATATTTCAGTGTTACAGCTCCGTCAGTTGATTTCACTGTCAATTTAAAATGACATTATTGTATTGAAAAGTTTTTAATCCCTTTAAGTGGCTGCCACTGAGCGGAAGGATGAAATGCGACAAGTTGAGTGGATCAGGGCAATGAAGCGTGGCGGGGCGTGGCGCGGGCTTGCTATTTTATGCATAAAATTCGATTAAATGCCGGAAAGGTTAAGAACAAAAATCTCTGACTCCGACATCCTGCGCATCCTGATGCGCTGCTTTATCCTTAAATTAGGCACGAGCGCACGTAAATCTGTCATGTCAAAAGGGCAAAAGCCCAAGCTCGTAAAGTCACCCGCTGCCCCATTCCCCACTCCTTTCTTCTTTTTTGTTTTTATGACAAAAAGCAAAAGGATTATGTACCAACCAGGCCCCAAACTCCTCTCAAGCAAATCGCATAAAATGCAAAAACGTATTAAAATTGACAATAAAGCGAATTTTTTATGTTTATACGCAGAGTTAGACAGCGGCGGGGAAACCGTTCAAATTTTTTAAAACGCCGAACCACTTTAAAGCTCGTTATGCATTTTTTATGCCGCCTCAAAGGGTCGAGCCAGCGGAAAACTGAGCATGAGCACCGGGAAAACCAAAGGAATATAAGGCAAGTAAGATTCTGTTTATTTGCCACTTAATTTCCCTCAGTCTGTTTGCAGCTTTACACCCCCGCCAGCACTCAATCGGAGCGTAGGTTCGTGCCTTCTGCAGCCCGGCTTGAGTACAAAATATCCGCTCAGCTGCAACTTATGAGGCACCTGCTCCGGTGCCTCCGCCTCGTTTTTCCATATGCATGAGCACGTGTCTGCCCCAGCCGCCCAGTCTCACTGGCATCCTTCCATCTTTGGCAGTACTTTCCTTCAAGTTTTCTCCCATTGCCTTATAGCTAGTGAGGATCTACCCTAAGTTACTAGCTCTCCTAGGTAAGTCCTTAAGCTGGATTGCAGTTCATTGATAGATCTTTGCGATTACTTAGATTTATAATTTCATATAGCCAAATATTTTTTAAAAAATAAAATAAATCAATTTAATTTCAATTGTTTTCCTAGCAAGGATTTTTAGGGATCTAAATATTATTGTATATTTTTTTTTGTAATTATTTAAGAGTATTTCAAATAATTTGGTAATTTCTTTGGCTTCCTGTTTGCACTAACTTATGAAACTGGAAACTCAAAAGGGAACGTCAGCATAGGCTCCTTTTTTTAATATAATAAATACTCTTAATTATTTGTATTACTGCTTAAAATCAATATAATACATCTGCAGGCCTAAAACTGGGATTTATAATATTCCTCTTTCACATTACATATTCATTTAGTATGTTAAATTTATTTAAAAAAGTATTCATAGTTCATTTATTCATGGAACCACTTGGCTTAATTTGTTTTTTATTTTCCATGGAGAGCATTCATCCCTCGACTTTCCAATTTGGCTTTGCCAATTTTCCACGTCTCCCTTTTTGTGTTCGAGTTATTATAGTAAGTTTGGAAGCATAAAAATTTCTTACTACTTGTCTGCAACGAACCGTAAAAACTTATGACTTGTCTATTGGACGGGCACCAGCATACATTCATATATGTATATCTATAAGTAAGGAAAAACTGACCTGAAAGACGCGGTGGGGAGATCTATATCCGCTTTGTCTGTCGGTAACAGACCTTGATGTTGCCTCCTGTTGTTGTTGTTATTGTTCTTGCCTCCGCTGGTAGTGCTGCCTCTGCCGTTGCACTTTGTTTGTTTGTGCCGGTAATATTTCCTTAAATCGAGTAAACAAGTGGAATTCAACAAAGCGGAAACGGAAGCACAATGCGTAGCTTCTGTAGCACACATACACACACTTCCGCCCACATCCCGCCCGGGTTCACATGAGGGTAGCGCAGCTCCTTGGTGTAAGCTCCCCAAACGCGAGGGATATTGTCTCAAAATATGGCGGCAAATATATTTTTGCTCAGCTGCAACAACAGCCAGCAGGATGGCAGTGGCTGGGATCTCCTTGTTGCTCCTTGCTTAGACTGCTGCTTGTTTTTCTTGGAAATTGCTGTTAAAAATAACAAAAGCACGTCGTGAGTTTCTCTTGCTTGCCAGCCAAGTTGCTTCCTTCCTTTCGCTCGGCAATTGTTTGTCTTAGTTGTACCTACGCCCTCATTTACCCACTCGATTGAAATTGAGACACCCGGCCAGCAGCGCGCCAATTGTATTTATTTGCACTGCTAAATGGCATAATCGAAGGCAACACGGGTCAAGGACTGCAACCGACGACTGCCAGGGGGAACTTTCGGGAGGATCTGTCAGTAAAGTCACCAGGGATAAAGGCCTGGATTCAAGAAATTCAGATTTTTGAAATCTCTAACTCTCCTGGATTATCTCAACAATCGCGTTATATGACCTGCCATAAGATAATGTAAGATAATGTAGAGATATATCTACTTTTAATTTAGGTTACGTGGGATTTTATAACCTTAAAAGTACTAGGCTTTTTACGCAGAATTGAGAACCAAATGGACTTTCGTTTTCCCAGAATATCTCTGCACCATTAAATTTACCCCACAGATCTATTGTTTACTTCTCCTAATAAGGTTTAATAAATAGATGAAGGAAGGGCTGCTAAGATGCCCCTTAGACCTCAAGTTGTTGACAGATTTTCCGGCTCACAAACTAGGACTGTTTTTGCCTCTGTTTTTGCCGACGAAACCAAGGAATAACTTCAAAGTAATGTTAGGTAAAGTTAAAAAGGGAGCATTTATTAAATACCACTTAACTTCCAGCAGGTCTCCGGTGCTGCTGCCAACGGTCGGGGAAATTCTCGAGTAAAGCAGCAGGAAAGCTAACTACGAAGTTTTAGCTGCTGTTGATGCTTTCGCCGGCATATTTCCCATGCCTTTTCATCTCACAGAAACTGCCAGCAATGACAGGGAAAACTTCAAAAGCTTGCGCCGGCAATAACTTTAAAAAGAAGAAGACGCAACTTGTGCCCAAATTGTTGGTCATCAAATTATGTGTATGCCGATTGTTGCGGCCGCCGTTGTCTTTCGGCTAGGTTACTTCTGTTTCTGGCCGAAACAAAAAAAAAATGGTCATCATTAAAATGCTGTTACCGGCACACTCCGCACCCTGGTCCTGGCCTGGCCAGGACGCTTGACCCGAAGCTCTTCTGTGTCGACAGAGGGCAACCGCAACCAAGATTGTTCAGGCATATACCCTTTTTTAATTTGCAACATGTCATTGGCAGAAGGGCGAGCAGAAGGGACGCGGACGCGGGGCAGAGCCACCTCCACCTTGCCACGCCCCCTGCCGCCGCCCTCTCGTCAACGTACGCTTTGTTGCGTCCTTTGTTCGGCCTTCTCTGGCTCTGTCCTGGCTCTGGCCATGGCTCTTGCTCTGGCTCCTTTTTTGCGCTTTGGCCAAATAACCGAAGCAAAAACAGAATTAGCAGCAACGCCGACGACAGCGAAGGGAAGAACACAAGATGAAGGCAGGCAAAACAAGACACGGCCGAAATGTCCTGCGAGGGTCTTGCGAAGAGTTTGAAGAAGAGTTTCGGGAATAAAATGTATATAAGATTTCCAAGATTTCTCTTATTTAATTGTTAGAATTAATTCATTTATTTTCAACTAAGTTGTTTCAAACCATTTGAACAAATAAATAACATTACTAAAATACAACACACAAAACCCAAGTTGAAATAAACGAAATAAATATGTAGAACATTGGAGCTATTATTTATAGTTTCTATATGTCCTAAAAAAGCAAGATTTTAATAATAATTTAATCATTTTCCCAATATGATGTCATTCTTCCACATGAACTTGTCTTAATTTAACTAAAAGTAAAAAATACAAGCTCATAAATCAAAAGTCAAAAGTTGACTTTCGATTCCTTGCAAGAAATTTGCAAACCGACCTGCGATGGTCACCGCAAAAATATATACAGTGTGATAGACGATGGGAAATGACCACCTAAAAAAACCAAGGGAGAGAACGGCTATAGGTGGGCGGCAAAGGGAAAACAAAAGGAGGGTGGAAAGCGTCGAACTTGGGGGCGAAAGAGGGATGGCATATACAATGTCATACAAATGACCCATATTAAATTTATTACGGCATCGGGAACAGCACAATGAAATTCAATAGCCGAGAGGAAGAGGGAGCCTAATGGCAAGCAAAACAAATCAGCAACGCCTAAACCGAGAGACTTATGTGTATTGTACATACAGGAATATATATGGATGGCGTCCTATATATAAAACATTGCCTGCGAGGGCGGGTGAAAGGGGGAATGAAAATCCGCTTAAACTCGATTTTTTGGGCAAACTTTTTTCGCCTCACTTTTCTGCTTTTCTTTCGATTATGTTTTTCCTCCTGCAACGCTTGTTACTTTTCGGTCGGCTTGCCCAAATTGATTTATAAACCTGTCTCGGGTTGCCCCCTTTCCTTTGCCTTTTCTTGGGACGCCTTAGAGTGTCTTTGGCGAAAGTCCTGCCGTTTCCTCGCCACGCTCCGATTTTAATGAAATATTTCAATTACTTTGCGATTAATTGGGAAAACATTTTCCACTGCATATTCGAGGTGTCGCGTCGCAGCCAGTCGTGCTCAGTGGCTTCGAATTTTCCTTTTATTCACCTGCGTCATGTGCACGAAGCCCATTATCCTGCAGCTAATTAAGAAACGTGAGACAAATGACAAGCGCTGCCATAATGTGTGTGTTATGCGAGAGCCTCAAAGGGAGACGTGTACAAATAAAAAGCAGGACAGCAACTCAAATTGAAAAGGCATTAAGTCGGGCATGGACCGATACTCGGCAATTTTGTTAATTGTCTTGTTTTATATATAAATATTTATATTGATCTCTCGATCTGCGGAACACTTACTTAACTAATTTTCAAAGTTCTGTACCTCTAATTCATATAGTTTCTAAGAAGGACATGGCTCGCCTGGTGATTAGGAATATACTTGATGGGTCCTTTACAAACATTTTCCATTGGCATCTAACTTATGATACTCTTGTATCCTATGGGTATTGGGCACAAACACGCAAACTTGTCCCGCACACATATCGAACATATCGAAGGAACTCTGTGAGCTTAAGACTGTAGCTAGAAATTTATTAATTATCAACTGTCCGGGGTCGAGATTGTAGATGTTCTGCCACTCGATCCGGCGAGGGACGGGTGTGAGAGAGCTCTCAATCCGCACAGACACCCACAGACAATCACAGCAAAGTCCTGATTGGCATTTAAAGCTCTTTAGGAGAGCTCTTCTTGGCATCCGTCGAATCGAAGGATGGTCGAGGGCCGCGGGGCGGACAGCAAAAATCGAAGTGGAGTGACTACATTGAGCCTCAGCTGAGCTGCTTAACGCTGCCAGCGTTCTGACATAATCCATGCAATTGTAAATTTAATAAGGCCGCCGGAAAGGGGGAAACAAGGAGTCTGAGGAGTCTGGCTGCCCAGAGATTTGTTGTGGCAATGTGGTGTGGCGTGGGCCAGGACAGGGTGCAGGAAAGCCAATTAAGCAATCCTAGAGCTCAGGCTGTAAGTCTTTACAACAGAGACAGAGACAGAGAGTTCTCTCAAGTGCACAGCACATTTTTGAGCTTATAACCAGGATGTTGGTCAAAAGGCCAAGTCATTTCAAGGAATTTTTCAAAGCATGCAAACAGAGCGCATTGCAGTTATATGGCTTCTTAAATAAGAATAAAGAAGTACGATACCTCTTTGTTGTTGGAAAATCAATAAACCTTTCGAAATACAATCGCAGCAGAATAATATAAAAGCTGATCAGCTTTCAAGCCTGTTTGCTCCTATTGAACACCGCCCAAAACTCGTCGGAATTCGATGTCAAGCAAAGCACACAGTTTCAGTTGATCCTGGGCAGGGAACAATCCAATTATTATTACACACGCTAATTGAATGCCTACCAATCTATGCTAATACATATATTATTTATGCATTTTTCCGAAATTTTGTTTTTCTTTTATTGGTGGCGCCGCACATTTGCCAGGAGTAAACCATAAAAGTTGCTCTGCCGCCGCCGCTTTTGCCATTTCAATTTATTTGTTGGTTTCTTTTTTGTGTTTCCACAATTTTTTTTCTGTTTTTATTTTTTGTGGTTGTTGCTTTGCGTTTGTGTGTGCTCGTGTGCGTACGGGAGAATTTACATTTTCATTTTTGCGCAAAAATTTCACAAACTAATTGTATGTAAATATGTCAAATGTATGTCGTCAACACCTGCATGTTTGTTTGTGAGTGTGGCACTGGGTGTGTTTGTATTGCATATTGACAATTTCATAAATGCGGTAACATTTTCAATTAAATATGCGCAGTTTCGGCAAACACAGCTGCACAAATCGCCACCCACAATGGCGCCCGTATGTGCACGAGGATTTTTCCGAGACGCCCACAGAGAAAATCCCCAACCATCGCCCACCGCCCACCGCCCACACAGCCATGCCATCAATCCTTGGAAAGTCGATTGATATGTACATATGTGCAGGTGTGCAGCTTTTTGGTCGGTTACAAATTGCAAATCAATCAATAAATAATTGAAATGAAAATCATTTTGCTGGTTTCAACTTATCTTTTCCAGAGCCCCGCCCCCCCTCACATTTAAATTTCCAGCCCAGCCCCGTGCGTTCCGCTCCGCTCCGCTTCGGTTCGGTTCGACTGCGTATGCAAATGGGCAAAATTGTGTACATCTATCACTGGGATCGCTTGGGAGCCCGAATCGAAATAGCCCACTGTGAAGGGGGGCAAGGGGAACGAAGGGGATAAAGGTGACAGACGAGGCAGTAAGGGGGAGGCAGGGGGAGGAGGTAGTGCCAGTCCTTCGCCAGGTGTGCGAGATTAGTGCCCAACTAAATTGTGAGTGTTACGTCTTTGCAAAGGTTAAGTACACAACTTTCTCAACGGATTCAAATTATTTCATCTAAATAAAGTGAGAGAGGCCGTGAGTGTTTTTATTATTTCAAATTATTTCATCCAAATAAAGTGAGAGGTCGTGAGTGTGTTTCTAACCAAAGAAAAATATTCATTGAAGTAATATTAAAAAAAAACTGTAATACAAAGATGCATGTATGAAAGGGAATTTTCGATACTCCCTCTGAAAAACCATATAATTGGCATTATCTCAAAGGATTTTATTTTTACAGAGGACAGATTTCATTGATAAATTTAAATATGAAAGGATATATGTAAAAAAAGTAACTATAGAATTCGAGATATGGAAAGAAAAGGATTATATTGGTTTATAAAAATAAGACAATTTTCAAATATGCATAAATTTATTTAAATAAAGTTTCTCTTAGTATAATTTTAGTTAAAAGTTAGCAATACAATATGTGGGTCCTTTTTGAGTTGATCATCATTAATTGCCGAGTAAATCTGATCATGACTGACGGTCTAATTTTTCGTTTAAACAGAATCTGCTAATTTTTCAATTCTTTATTAGCGCGAAAAAATATTTCTGTGAAAAGTTAAGAATGTGTGAATTTCAGAATATTTGCTTGATGTTCGATATTTTCAATAGTCAACGGATTAAATTTATTTGCTGAGACTGCTTAGCCGGTAGATGCCAAGTCTTTGCTATTTTTAATTTAGGACTCTTTGAATTTCGAAGGCTTGGAAAAAGGATAAAGTGGCAGGAGCGGCAGGAGCGGCACTTGCTCAACTTGTTTGCAACGGGGTGAAATTCGCTAAGCCAGCCACTTCAGTGAGCTGCTCCCTCCTCTCCGGGTTAAATTTAATTTCCAAAAAGTTCCACTTTTGTTATTCCATTTTCTTGTCGCTTTTTTGTTTCTCGTTTTTTGTTATTCGCGGCGCTTCGTTTTTGTCGTTATGCCAAAATCCCGCACAAATCCTTTGAGCCAGCACACGAACAGCTGCTTTTGGGCAGAGCCATATGGTTGTTGTCGCCGGTGCCTTTGTTGTTTTAAGCGTTGCTGCTTTGGTTGCAGATTTACGCACCAACAAATCGTGGAATTTTATTTGGCATAAGGACGCAGTGGCATCGGGCTGGAAAAGGGGTGAGCCAAAGGGTGCGACATTTCCAATTCAGCCGCCTGACCACACACACACCCGCCCACCCGCGCCCCATCAATCGGATCTTGATTGCATTTTGTAAATACTAACAAAAACAACAGGGCGTGCGCCGTGTGCCTCGTGCCGTGTGTGCCCACACAATGTCTCACCGCCGCGGTGGCAATTCAATCAATTTGGCTTCGGCCATCCAGCTGAGGTGATAGGTCTCAACGGGCCTCTGTGACCTGGACAGCTCTTAATAGGTTCGGAATTGGTACTTCGAGCTGGGATCAGGATTACTAGTATAAATTGTTTTCTAGCCTTATTTTTATCCAAACAGATTTTTAAAGAAGATAAACAAATCAAGTGGAGGATTTGATGGCCTTTTTATTTATTCTTATCGACCAAGGTTCAGTTATGTCTGGTATTATTATTACTAGAATTTAATTTATTAGCTGAAAGTACATATATAAAGCTTCAGCCTATGAATTTTATCCAGTAAACATTGGTAAGTTATAAATATAACAAATAAAATTACGCATACGCCACCGTATCCAGTTTAGGTTCTATGTAAAAACTCCATAAAAAATCAATTATTTATTCTTAAAATCGAATTTTTTAATTCTCATTTTAAGAATAAATTTTGTATTGTTTAAGATAGATAGATTTTTATTAAATTAAATTTAACCTAGAAGAGGTGGCGTATACGTAATATTCATTGTGTAAACATTCAACGCTTGTCGTTCACTTAAGTAATATATTTGACTATTAAGCTTAGTTTGGTTGAAAATAGTAAATCCACCTGAAAAATAAAGCAAGCAATTTGTGTTCCATTTAATTTAAATTGACGGCTTTAACTATTTTTATACCCTTGCCGGCTATTACAGTTTTGGTCAGAAGTTTGCATCGCAGTGATGGAGACATTTCCGACCTCATAAAGTGTATTTATAATTAATCAGCATCAGCAGCCGAGTTGATCTAGCCATGTTTGGACAAACAAAAATTTGACTCAAAATTGTGAAAAATTCAAAAAAATATATTTTATTTTTTTAAATTTTCAATTTACAACGCTGGGTTTTTAGCCTTTCGTTTCTAAATTGAAATTAAAGCATTTGGCTTAGTTATGATTGATTTAAATGAAAGGGTATATAAGTTTCGGCTTCCCGAAGTCAGCTTCCTTTCTTGCTACGTTTGGTATTGAACAAATTGTTGTTATTGGTAAAGAGTTATTGTAGTTGTTGCAGGCAAAAATAACCTTTAATTTGTACATTTTCAATACATATTCATAATTTCTCAATTTCATTCAGCAGGCAAAAAGAAAGCAGCAGACAGCGACGGTGATCTGTTATAAACTGTTATCAAATTCTTGGCCGCAATCGTTCGTTCGGATTCGAATTTTACGCAGCAAATTATATTGGCTCTTCAATAACTAAACCATTTTGTTAATAAACCGGTGATACTAATTCTCCAATTGCAATCTGTAAGGGTATACAAGCTCCGGTGCGCCGAAGATAGCTTCCCTTCTTGTTAATTTCTAAATAAACCTTGCGGTTTTCCGAAGGGTCCCTTGGCTGTGTTGGCGCGTCAAGAGCAGGTCTGCCGCCAGAATTCCCCTCAGAACTCCACCCATCCGAGCCATCACACAGCCTTCCAATCTAAATAAAGCCGAAAAATAACCCCAAAAACCCTTGAACTGAACTTTTCCTACTTGCAGCGTAAATGAAGTGCCACATGAGCGAATGCGAGTGTGGGTGTGAGTGTAAGTGCATTTGGGCGAGTGTGCTGGCTGGTGTGTGCTGGTGAGCGAGTGTGATTGTGCAAGTGTTTTTATTAAAACCAAATGACAAAGTTTTCCCTTAAACAGAAGCCGGCGCTTCCACCGCCAGAGAGCCCAGAACCCAACAACGTCAACAACAGCCAAAAGCTAATTTACACTTTTGTTGCTTCGGCTACTTTATAGTGAGTGTGTGTATGAGTGTGTGTGTGTCTGTGCCACCCTGCCCCCCGCAAGCCATGCCATCTATACATATAACGCCATAATGGAAAAACTATTTTGCGAGGAACAAATGTTGTCAAAAAATTTGTGAATGCTAAAAAACAGTCAACACAGTCAAGTGAATGTGAATGGAGGAGGTGGAAAGCGGTTCGTTGGCAAGTAAAAAAGCGGGAAAAAATTAAAAAATAAAAAACTTGGAACACAGACAGTCACAAGCCCCTCGAAGTTGGGGATACTCTGAAAGGCATCCAGAGTCACTTAAGGTGGTTATAAATTTATTAAAGATTGCATAAATGTTTTAAAAATATTTATTGATATTAGAACAATGGATTAAGGTGCCAGTATAGTTCAGAAATAGGTTTATTTTCATGATAAAAATTATTATAAATATGATTTTAATTTGCCTTTGCTTTACCACCTGTAACTATTTCGGTGAACATGAGTATATATCGGACTTTACTAAATTCTATTTAACAATGAAAATTTATTTCAATATAAATACAATGCTTGTTATTAGTAGACAATCTACCCATTAAATCACTGCCTAAATAAAAGGCATCAATATGAAAAAACAATATTGCTTACATTAAAAAAAAAACGGTCTTTTGTCGGTTTGAAAAATATTTAAATGGTGCAAGCCAATTTTGGAAGAAGAACAAGATTTACTTGTATATTTAAAGCTAAGACATGGAAGTCTTTGATTAGAGCATAATTAATGGGATCTTTCTAAAACGAAGACTAAAAGTACAATTTGTTCTTTATGAAAAAAGACTTGGTAATAATATTAAATAAGAAAAACACATATTTCAATAATTATTTAGAGTTAAAAACCCCCTAAATGCGTTGCAATCGAGTTACCAAAATTCGATTACCCTCTGCAAGGGTATTTGAAAGAAAAAACAAATCAAATGTGTGAAGTTTAAAACTATTTACCGCCCAAAAGAGTGTGCAGCGCAAAAAGTTTATTCATTTAGCTCAACGAGCGCAGACGGCGGCAGACAAGCGTCCAAATCGGGAATACTTACCTACCCAACCTTCCTCTACCTATATAGACTATTCCGAGTTTATTTTGCTCGTTAATGGCCCCAATTTAAATTAAGTGTGATTTTTTTAATTGATTAATACACTTATTTTATTCTATCTTGAATTTTTAACCTAATTTCATAGATTTTCATAAAATTTATAAGCAATTAGAGGAGCCCAAAAAATCAACTTTATTTTATTGGATTACCTTAAATTTGATTTGGTTTCTTTACTAATGCATCTATGTTTATATTTCTGTATACATTTGTATTTTTAAATACAATTTGTATCCTTTAAAATTAAATTAAGTTTAAAAAATCCCATAAGATATAAAATCGAATGAGATATAATGCCTTATTATAGTAGGACAACGTTATATGAAAGAAAACATACCGATCG
The DNA here is from genome assembly GCA_008042585.1 of Drosophila punjabiensis. Classification (NCBI taxonomy): domain Eukaryota; kingdom Metazoa; phylum Arthropoda; class Insecta; order Diptera; family Drosophilidae; genus Drosophila; species Drosophila punjabiensis. The sequence goes on from VNJR01001688.1 coordinate 186,803, forward strand.
GCATAGATATTCTACGCAAACCCTAAATTCTTTTAAAAAATCCTTTATCCTTAAATTTAGGTACATTTCAAGTGTATCAATTTCAATTTAACCAGCTTTAAAAAAAGATTTTTTTATTTAACGAACTTAACAAGAGTGAAAAAAGACAAACAATAAAATAAAAAGTAACCGCAGAGCTTCGAATAACTTTTCTCAGCCGCAAAATATTGGTATTTGGTGCCGGGTGTTATATTTGCGGCTAGCATCGACGAAAAAAATTTTCAAAACAAAAAGAATAAACGTATTGAAAAATAGAAAAAGTCCCCCGGCGAAAAGAGCAAAACCCACAGCGATTCCGCCACCTCAATTTCCACAAACCGAACAAACCGACACCGCTGTCGTTCGTTCGTTGGCGGCATCCGCATCCAAGTTCATTTGCAGTTTTTCTCCGCTGAGCCAGGGCTAGGTACAACTCAAATTATGTTTCGGCTTCGGGGATACGCAAACATGGGAAAAAAGTTATGAATGAAGCCACCTCAGAGTGATGAATGATGCACAGCCCAAGCAGATCCAAAGCCAGCTAGGAGTCTGGCTAAGGGATCAGGACAAAGGCAGGGATGTAAAAAAATATGTTTATGTCTATTCTAAAGTCATGGCACTCTGACGAGGCATAAAAAGCCTAAAATGCAAATACAGTGAGAGACTACAAAGCTGGCTTGCATATACTGGTCAAAAATAGTAACTCAAACAAATGTTTTAAATATTATTAAATCCTTTAAACTTTAACAATAATGATTAGATGTTACTTTATTGTGCAGATATTTTTCATATTATATTCACACTTATATCTTTAATTCTTTTTTCTTATATTACATCCTGCAAGTTTCGTTTCTTTTTTAGCCAGTTACCCTTTTATTGACTTTAATGTTATTGGTAGCCCTCTGGGTGGCTTTTGATGCTTTTGTTTGTGCAGCGCAATTACACAGCCGCCTATGTTGTTAAACCGTTTTATTTTTTCAGATATTTTTCTCGTTTTTGCAACTTCTCCATTGCAATGGCAACAATTGTTGTTGTTGCAGCTGTAGTTGTAGTTGTAGTTGTAGTTGTTTCCCCATTTCTACCCTAGAGCGCATGTATTCCCTATAAATTTTTTACGATTTTATGCAATTGTATAGTTTGCAAAAGTTTGTTGCAGCTATTTTTCGGTGCCGCCGTCGTGGTATTGTTTTTAACAAAACAAAAACAACAAAAACTATGGCCACTACAATGCACCAGTCGACCCGAGCCGAAAGGGACACGCCCAGTGCCGGGCCTCCCCCTTAACCATTGCCCGCCGCAAACGCGCCGAACAAATGAACTCGAATGTCCTTTATATGCGTTCAGTGTTTATTGTGCCATTTTCTATGCTCCTCTGTCCTAGACTCTGCGCTAGAAAACTTGGCAACAATTTGTTGTAGCCGCTGCCTTTACTGGTATGCCTCCGTTGTTTGCTGGCCGAAAAAAAAAAGGAAAACAAAATGCATCTTCAAGGCCCCTCTGCGGGCACCGGGCAACATCGATCCGTTTCGCAAAAGCTTTTGGATTAAGTTCTACATAATTCATGACATTTCTTCAGCCCAGAATAGAATGTTGAGAGAATCTGGTGGACTTTAATGGAACCCAAGTTATAGATATAGAAGAGTTGAGATGTGGGTAGAAATATTATATTTTTGTTACAGGTTTTGATTTAAATAATTTGGGGATTGCAGAGGAGAGTTGTAATAATTTTGGTTAAGGTTATTTCATTGCAATTATCCATGAATCTACTTAGCGAGTTATCTAGAAAGATTCAACAGATTTGATAACCATTTAATGGGTTGGCATAGGTTTAAGATTCTCAATAAATAACCTGTAAATTTTATTTATTCCCATTACAATTTCTTAGAAAAGTAATATAAATTCTGATCATATATATCAGAAATACATTTACCCTTAACCATTAGTTCAAAACGATTTCCCAAGGAAAGCTTTTACATTATCAGGCAACGTAAAAACGCATACCTTTCCTCCCTTTTCTTTTTAAATATCGCCTCATCCATCAATTGAATATTTTTCCTGTTTGGCTTGGGGTACACATACATGTCTGCGGATTCTTGTTTCCCTCTCATTTTTTGTGCTGTATATAGGCTTTATTAAGCAACTGCAACGCGTCCGCTGTGGCATTATATTGGCAATGCAATCTACCCGCCTGCCTTCCCTTTCAGTTGTCGCGGCTTCCTTCCATAGACAAATATTGCACTGCCAGATGCCCTGCGGCGAACCTTCTGCACTTTCCCCATGCACGGGCACGTATTTTTTAACGCCGCTTTCAACGATCCGTGGGGCCCGGACCCCATACGAGGAGGAGAGGGAGGGTGTGTTGCATGCCACCCCTTTGGCAGCCCCTCTTTACACAGCATGAAAATGTCGCGGCTTTTGCTTTCGTCTGCTTTTATTTCTGCTGATTTTTTTACTATAGTGCTTTTGTGCTGCTGCTGTTGCTGATGTTGTTGTTGTTTTCACAGTAGTCAGCTACTGGTCAGTCCGGCTCCAAGTCCAGCTCCGGCTCTGGCTCTGGCTCTGGCTCCGGCACCGGTGACGATGCCCAGTGGCCGATAGCCGATGGCCGCGGAGAACCAACCGTTCGGCTTATATTGAAAAATTTGAATGCTAGTAAAAAGTTTTAATTGTCGCCGCCACGGCTGTCACATGTTGGCCTGTATGGCCGGGTCATTTAAAAACGCCGCCGCTGCTGCCCGTTATTGTTAACAATATTTTCCAATACAATTTTCGCTTGATTAAAATATGCAATGCACTTGTTTTCCACCGGGGCCTCCGACTGAGTCCGCGTCCCTTCTTCGCCGACTTAAATTCGCTTAATGGTAACTGGAGTTTGTGTGCTTGCGCCCCCCGAGCGCTTAAATAAATTTATATATTTTTCAAATAAATCAGCAAGTCTTATTGCCTCAATAAGTTTTCCTGCTATCCTGCTCCAGTTTCATGTTTCCAAAATATCTCGCGCCCTTTTCGTTTACTTTGTGCATTTATAATTTACACTTCCCGCCTTGTTTCTCTTGTTGTTTATCTCCCGGCTTGAAAAGTTCGAACTGGCTAAAAGTTTTTAATGAGCAACGACGTTGGACGTCATCGTCTTAGCCCTCCTCGCGTCTCTCCCCTCCCCGCCAGCGAGTTGCACGCAAAATTTCTAGCTGAAATTTGTTGTGCATTGCAGCGAAATGCCGAAGTGAAATCGTGACAGCAAGTTGGGTGGCTTAAAGCAAAGGAAGCAAACAATTATCAAAAGCTTTAAGTTTGCCAAATTTGTATATATATTTTATATATATATATTTATTTTTCAGAAGCTTATCCAATTATTTTTTTAGCCAGTCGACTTTAAAGAAAAGTGATCAAGTGAATTGGCACAAAGGATCTTGCATTTCTGGCTAAGATGAAAACATAGTTGCAATCACGAAATTATGCAGAAAATAATGTTAGAACTTTGAAGTTATCCAGAGGTAAAGTATTTCTTTCAAGTAACCAATTTTGATAAATATACAAAATGTAAATTAACTTCTAGATGATATCATATAGCGATTCCACCTCCAGTTTTAATACTGACACAGGATACAACTAACTATTGTACGAATGTGGGCAATGCACTTGCTTCTCATATGGCCCGCATCCTTTTTGGCTTCATGTGCGGACTGCATTTGGCTCTAACTGCAGGTCAAGTGGCCGCCAAAGCAACGCCAAAAGCCGCAACGCAAGCACATGGCCTAAACAAACCTCTCCGCTCGCTCGTGGCTGCTCTTTTCTGTTTAGACGTTTAGCACACTCGGAGCTGCGCATGCGCAGAGAGCAAGGGGTGGCACGGCGGTTTTTGGGAGGGACAAGTATTACTGCACTTTTGGGCCCAAACCAAACCACCAGGTGCTGAGCCGCGTATTCGGTCGTCGCTTCGCTGAAAGTTACGGAATTTGCCCAAGTTGACGGCGGCGTCTTTGCTCGTTGGAAGCATGCAAATCTGTCAACAAATTGGCGGCGATTAGGCGCCAACTGTTCGCTCCCAGACAGTGGGACAGTGGCACTCCCGCGGCGGCAGGTGGGCAGGTGGTTTGGTGGACAGCTGGGCTAGTGGGCGAGCAGGCAGCATGTCAAAAGCCAGACGGCCAGTTTGTCGGTCAACAATTTAGACATAATTTGAAAGCGCCGCTCCGTTCCACACGCAATGCATCGACCTCGACATAAGCGTCGCTTACGCAATGGCCCCACATCCAAATTATGCATAATGGGGCACTGGGAAGGCAGGAGAGGGGAATGGGGCGAGGGGAGTGGGTCCCAGGTAAGCCGCGACGCGTCCCCCATAAATTGGCATTAGTTTTTGGGCGCGATGGACATTTTTGTGTGCAGTGTCGCCGCCGATGGCAGCCATCGGCAGCCTAATAACTTTTACGCGTGTTTGCATGTCACTCCTGCAACGAATTTGATGGAAAATTCGAACTGCCGGAAAACCCTGGCAAAAAATGGTTTAAAAAGTGGATGAGTGGTTCAGCCAAAGGGATTGCCAGCTGGAAATCCGATTAAAAATTATACCCATCGGCTGAACGAATCGCTTTGATCACACACTGCTCCCAGACCCAGTCCAAACCACACAAGCGATTTATCTCTGCTAGTTCTTACATCTCCCCGGGCTGAGTATAAAAATCGTCGCGTATTTCGCATTATTCAGATTACACTTTGGGCGGAATTCATCAACCGCCCCGGCACACAGCCACCGAGTTATGATGAAGTGCAAAGTATGACGAGTCCATATGTAAACCAGCGTTCGCTGTGATGGGTGCCTATTATAGGCTATTTATTTAACCGTTCCGGGGATTTGTGGTACTCTGATAGACACTAAGAAGTAACACAAACTCTGATTTTAATAATATATATTTTGTAGTTGATTTATTTATCTGGTCTAGCCAGCATCATGAATTTGTGTTTTTGCCCTTTATGAAGTCCCTCTCTTTGAACTGACAGATGAAATCACTGAATATAGTACAGCTATATTTTAGTATTTTCTGCTCTCGCCAGGACCTCACTTCTCGGGCACATTGCACTGCTGGCAGCTCTCCATCTGGGCCGTGTAGTCCTCGATCTGGATGGTCGTCTCAAAGAAGTTGTAGCGCAAGTGAACCGCCGAGGTGGCTGCGTCCAGGATCTGCTTTGGATTGGCATTAGCAGCTGTGTGGCAGAAGAGAGGGGAGAGAGGGGAGAAGGAAACGATTAAGCGGTATCAGAAGGATAACATTAATGGGGGCCAAGCTCCAACTCCACTGCTCCTGCTCTCTGGCTCGCTCTATCAAAATTGTCCACGCTTAAAAAGCCATTTCAAAAATAATTAAGCTAATTGCTCACTGTCTGCCCATGGACATGGCCACGGAGCAGGGCCAGCAGCGCAGTGGGAAAACAGCTTAAAACAACAACAAATCCATTGGGATAATTACCATCCATGCCCAAAAGCGCGCCCCAACACACTCGCACTCACACACACACACACACACAAAGCCCTGGAAAACACATGCATCAGGGGGCACACTCGAAACAATAGTTGCCAAGAGATTTAGAAATTTTAGCAAATTTATATACATGAAAAAATCCAAGTCTTTCCTAAAATATTATTAAAAAGTTAACCTTAACTTAGTCCGAAACTAAATCTTGAAAAAATATCATAAAAATTCTAATTGATATACAATTAAAAAAGTTATATATATTAGCTTTCTATAAAATGTAGATTTTTATCTTTTCATTCCAATAATTTGTATAATAGAATGTTCTGGTAATTTTAAAAGAAATTTCTATTTTGAGGACTATCTATATTCTGAGTGCATAGGCCACCCAAGGACCTTTCTGGTCTGATTCGGCTTGGCCTGGTCGGTTTGTGCCCGGGGGCGCTACTTACCAATGGCCAAATGCGCAGATAGCGCCACTTTATTAATGCTCAGCGCCCAGATCCGCAGGTTGTGCACCCGCTCGACGCCCTCGATGCCTTGGAATATCTGAAGGACTTCGGTGTAGTGCATGTAGTTGGGAGTCCCCTCCATCAGGACCTGCGAGAGAGCGGAAGAGCAGAGGTAATTAAACTGATTTGCTAAATTTATACGCGGTTTTTGCGATTGGTCAGCTTGAAATTATATGAAATCAATTATAAATAATTATTAATTCCATAAAGTGTGTACTCTTTCCCAGAAAGAGAAAATTTTTTCCCAAACAATTAAAAATATGCTCGTTTTGGTAATGAAAGAAAGTTATGCTAATTGCTTAATGAACCAAGGATTAGGGAGAGAGAAATGTTACATTAAATCAACTTAATCCCTTCGTGAATAGTGGCTAAACTTAAGCCTATCGATTTTAAATTAAAATCAGTTACAAAGGCCACTTCTCTGCTCTCTTTCCATTTTCTTCACTTACCAGCAGAGCATCCTTCATGATCGTAAAAGTGGTGAACAGGACAATGATGGAGAACACAAAGGTGCAAATGGGATCAACAATGGCATACTCTGGCCAGAAGTAGATCACACCGGCAGCAACAAAGACCCCCACACTCTGGATGACATCGCCAATCACATGGATGAGGGCTGCGCGAACGTTCATGTTGACGGCCTCCCGACCAGCCGACCCACCATGGTGATGGGAGCCCGGTGCGGTCTCGGCCAGCACGGCAGCAATTTCCAAATCCAGCGTTGGATCCACCAGCTTGGCATTCTGGTAGGAGTACGTTGGCAATCCGCTGCCGGGCAACTCGGCGTCCTCCGGGGCGAAGGCCACGCCGCCCTCAATGCGCTGAGTGGGCGACTCGGAGCAGGGCGTGGATGTGGCTTGGGCATGGGACTGCAGGCTGGACTTCTTTCCCTTCTTCTCCTTGCTCTTGGCCGGGCCACCGTGGCTGTGGCCATGCCCGCCGCCGCCCAGGCCATGCGAGTGGCCGTGCTGCAGCTGGACGCCCATTCTGTTGGAGAGAGAAATTGAAAACGTTATCACAAATATTTAATATGCTTGAAAATGTTGCAAGCTATGTTGTGCCGGCCAACTCCCAAAAATCCGTCCCTGTCTGGGCCACGTTAGCCCCGGCCACAGTATGAAAACAAAAACGCACCCAAATGCTTTTTGGCTGCTTTATTTGCCGGCCAAGAGGCCGAGGGACCGAGGGGCTGCAGCGGAATGCGGGCAACGCTTTTGCATTGTTTGGCATTTTATTTCAGCATTTTAATGCCCAACAACAGTCGCACCGCACAGTCAAACAAACACACTCAGGTCACGAGCAGCAGTGGGTCCGAGATGTGAAAAAATCGTAAACCAAATAAAGTGCGGAAATTTAAACCCTCGAAGGTAACTGTGAGTTTTAAGGTAAAGCTTAATACAATGCTAACTAAGATTATCTCTGAAAACTTGCTTAATTTACTTGGTAGTTGTTGAATACAAAGATATTCAAGTTGAAATAGATATATCGGGTAATATTAGGACTTTAATTAACTAACTGCTGTTGGTATTTGATCACTTAAACTATTCTTAAAGGAAATAAACAGATTTTAATGCTATGAAGTTAAGCATATTATATGTTGGCTATACGCTACAATTGTATTTTACATTTTATTTTTTAAGTAACTACTTTAAAAACCTGACTCCCAAACCTGCTGAAATTGGTAACACAAACAGATTGCTTAAAATAAATACAACTGTTTAACTAGACTCCATAGGTTAAGCAGTCATTACCATAAATCAACTAGATATTTATTTTACTCTTTCTTTTTTTTTTGTTCAAAAATAAATAATTTTAGGCACTGCCCAGTGTGTGTACTCTCCACCACAATTCTGGCAGGCCACTAGCTCCTCGTCCTCGTCCTGCCCGTCCCGTGCTCACCGTTTTGCTGCTCTGTGCACCGGAAGGTGTGTGCCAGGGATCCTGCGAGCAGACCGACCATCCAAACTAACCGCTCCTGTCCGATTCCGACCCTATGCCCATCTGGGCTGCTCCAGTTCAGTACGTCCGGACCCAATGCCGCATGCAAATACAAATGTATTGTCGAAAATGGCAACCAGTTGACCAGGCCGCCCCCAACAGACCGCCTCTTGGCCCACGGCATGCATCAGGCAGTTAATAGCTCGGCACATTGACTTTTTATTCATTTTAAATGCTCCGACATTGCAGATTTATGGGTTTTCTATTTTGGCGAAAAAGGGCCATGGTCGACCAACCGACATGCCAACGCACGGGGCACGGAGCACGGGGCACGGTCCCCAAAAGCTATTGCTCCTCCTCCTCCTGCGTCGCCGTCGGCTGCACTTAGCCGGATTTTTGGGGAAACAATGCACTGCCGGGCATCAATAAATAAAGTCGCATAAATTACGCACAACCATTGGCAGGCCAAACACAAAGCGGCAAGTGAGCAGCCGCGGAACGTTCCAGTTAACCATCCGCTGGGACCGGACCGAAAGTATCCTGCAGCCAAGTCGATTTGACGCTAATTGACGTAGTGTCAGCTGTTTAACCAAAGTCATTTAAGCGTTCTCACTGTCATGTGTATAATATCAGGCTCTAGCCTTGAAACAACAAAATATTGATCAAGTATTACAATCACAGCGTGCTAACAGTATTACAACTTTCTATTAACCAAGAGTTTATGTAACAGATACGACACAAATTTTATAAAGCACAAAACTCTTTAATGAACAAGTTCTTGAATTAGAATGTCTCACAGCTCAATGTTAAATCAGTTTAGTAACTAAACAACATTTTGGTGGACTTTCATCCTTTACCCAGTGTTGAATGATTTAGACACACCGCCAGTCAAATAAATACCAACAGTCGGTTGTAAAATGCGCGTTAAGATGAGCGCAATAAACGTGCCTTCTTGTCCTTAGCCCAGGACTTGGCGATGGTCCTGTGCTCCATGGCCGACAGCTTAACGAGCTGCTCATCCGGGCGACAGGACGGAACAGAGCGAGGCCAGGACCGAGAGAGCTCCAGGCATGACCCGAGACGTCCTTAGTGGCTGCAAATCCTGGCAACAGTCACATACGCGACCAAAGCTAAAGCCACGCCAAGGCGAGCTGAGTCAAGATATGCGCTAATATTTATGTTCCTGTCAATTAAATCAGGACATGGCATATACGCTGCCAGGAGGAGCTCCCAACTCGCCGCCAGTTCCTTGGATCGCTGCTGGGTTCCCACCACCTCCTAGGTCCGGGTCATGGGTCCTACGTCCTACGTCCTGCGTCCTGCGTCTTGCCTTGTGGACCCGGAGTGCTGGTGTTGTCATGGCTGCTGTCGTTTGTTGGCCACTAACGAGGCGAGTAAAGATGCCGCAAAATCAAGGGGAAATGCTTCATTGCGCGCTACAAATTACAGCGACGCAGTTGGAACGACAATGCCGGGTTAGCGGGGAATCCAGCGGAGAATCGCCGCTGGTGGTGGGGGAATGTCGCTCACATTGGCATTTTTTGCGCTCGAGGACACACAAGCCCATGGCAGGCGAGCGAACTAAGGATGGGGATAGAGATGGGGATGGGCAAAGTGGCCGTGGCCAGGGGTAATGCCTCCGCAATCGGATGTTCAAAGTCAAAAAGCGTATGTGCTCTGCATGGAATCCCTGGAACCAACGTGGACCACCACCAGCACTGACCACCACACTGGTTGCTCGTGATAAAGACAGAGGTGGCTACCTCACAATGTTACCAAAAATTTAGCTCTTGAGGGAAATTGGATACAACATGACTTAGGATATCTTTTAAAATTATCTATATAATATGTAAGTATTAAATTTACACTGATAAACTCCAAAGTATCAAATTAAACCTAGAAATCTTTTTCGAAAACATAATGTATGATCATATTTAGAGGGAATATTGAATCACCAAGAAGAAAACCAGTGGCCAAATAAGAACAGAAGCTGATTGTGCATCACTAACTCCCACAACTGTAGCAAGATCTCTGGTTCTCCCTACAATTTATTTAGTGGCCATCAACGCGTTGTGCTCCACACGAAGCTACAGAAGGCACGGGCACCGCGTCCCCCCACTCATTCCCGTTCATATTTATTCGCTCCTTGTGTTTATTTTCTGACGTCTCCTGTTTTTTGCTGTTTGACAAATTATGGCCACATTTGGCCTGGTAGCTTCTCTCCGGGCTGAACTGGCTAGGCCATCACAGTGGGGTCTGAAGAAATTGAAAATGAAATTGAGTTGCTTGCCTAACAAGCTTTTGGCCAGTTCTGGCCTCAAGAGGATGGTGGATAGAAGAACACTGAGCAGTGACGACCAGTAAGCAGTAAACACAGGCAAGTACGAAAATATATTTGGCGGAAGAAACAATATACATATATGAGGAGTTTGGTAAAATAAAGGTTGAGGGTTTTAGCCTTTAAGAAATAGAAGCAATCAGCGAAAAACGATTTGATTTTACGACCAAAATACAGTACTAAATTTAAATACTAGTCACAAACTTTCTTAAATTTTTCCGATTTCAGTTCAGACTTTTTTTTATTTCTATCAAAAAAGCTATACCTTTCGCTGAGCCAAATTTATATGATAGGTTTAAAGAAAAAATCCGCTGTGCATTCATCCATCTGTCGTTTTCTGCCATTTTCATTCCCTTTGCTCCTAAGCTCCTCCATCTCCACATTCTGGTTGTAATTGCTTTAGCACCTCTCTCGGCCCCAAACTCTCTGCTTCCCCGCCAGAATAAACCTCTCATATTTCACTGGCATTTACTCTCGCTAATGTCCCATTTGCAGTTTAAGGTCAGGCTTTTCGAGAGTTCGAGTGTATGTTTCGTGTACAGTAAAAACTTTACTTCATGACTAATTGTTTGATTTTTATCATAATTATAACGTGATATATATAGTCTTATACAATTTTTTGAGGAAAAATTCCATTATAGAATTTTTTTATATTTAATGTGTTTCTATAAAACTCTTAAATTTATTTTATTTATTATTATTTATTTTCTTAAAGAGATTGGGAACCATTATATAGTCACTATTCTGGGGTCACAATATTATATTTTTCTTTTCTACCGTGTCCATGTTGGAATTATCAGGAACTTATACTGCGTGTCAAATCTTTTTCAGATCAAAAAGATAAGATCTGATTTCATAAAAGTAAAAATGAAAAAGAAGATAAATAAGCTGATTTGACTGAAGTGCAATGTGGATTCTTGTACTTAAGATCACACTTAGGCTTAACAGCTCTATTAGTATAGTATTTCGTTCGGATAAATTACATATATGAGTGAGCTATTACGAACTTTAAAAGCAAGGGTTTCTACCCTTACCAGAACCATAAAGATTTCCAAAATGAAATGAACTCAAAATAGATCAGGATAAGTGGTTCTGAGTAAAGGTTCATCGGGTGGTGTTTCACAGTACTTTGGTTATTTAACTCCCCTTCGCCCCCTGCCATCTCCCCCTGATCTTGCTCCGTTTGCTTCTCCGCTGCTTTGGCACTGCTCTAATGGGCGCTTTAACGATGTGAAGTCGGCGGACGTCGTTGCCGCCACTCAAAAGTTAACCCAGCAACAACTGCAGCCGCACAAAAAGCGAGCCGGAAACTTCTGTGCGTGCGCATGTGTTTGAGTGTGTTTCTGTGCTATTTTCGGCATTGTGCTAATTGAACTAAAAACTGGCAAAAGAAAAAAATAAAAAAAATGAAAATAAAATCCAGAGAGCGCTCAACAACTAAATGAAACTAAGTAAAAAGCCTTCAATGGCAAAATAGTTCAAAAACTGGCTGCAAAGTCGTTTGCCCAAAAGGTGGCCATTTCATTCTATTGTTCGATCACAGGTAAGCTCTACACGGAAATAAATACCAAGTTTTGGCATCAAACTAAATTCTATTAAAATCTATTATATTTTTAAAATATTATTACAAGCGAAGGTTGATATATGAATAAGAAAAAGCAGCGAAAAATGGCTAATGATCAGTTGATGTTTTAGATATGATTTAAAGTGTACAGGTCCAAGGAGTAGTAAGCGGGAGCATTGACTTGACTTAACTTCCCACTTTTATGGCAGCTTCCGAAGATGGCCCTAGCCGCGGTCCTCCGATGCCCACCTGTCCCTCCCGACTGGCCATCTTCTCCTTGGCTTGGCCACAGCTCTAAGCCAGGAGAGTTGCTTCTGCTGCACGTTTTTCACAATCAATTCACGTAATCAAACAATTCAAGTGGCAAACACTGAAAATGCCAACGTCAACTGGAAAATTCTGCTCTGCCCGCTCAACTGCCAACAACAAGAGCTACACTAGTGCCGGGAAAGAGGTGAAAAAGGGGGCTAGGTAGCGTTGGGAAACTTGTGTGTGAGCTCTCGGCATTGAACGTTGCGATTTATGCGCCAAAAACTATGCTTCGACAGCCACATGAATGAGCATCAATGGGGACACGGAGCAGCGACTGGCGGATGGAGAGTGGCGTTCAGCATGGTGAGAGGAAGGGGGGGCAGATGTTTGCAGGTGCTGCACTCAACGAAATCAAAACAAGAGCAGCGATTAGGAAAAAGAAGCAGACGAACAGGGAATGCTCTGCTTTACTAAGAGTAATAGTTCAGCTTAAAGGTTATAATTAGGAAAAAGTATACTCAATTTAATCGTTAATTAATAGATCTAAAATCGACTTACTCTTAAATCCTCTTAAATATCTAGGAAAACATTTAAAACAAAACCAAAAGAAATCATTCTTCCCCGCATTAAGTTATGTGTCATTAAATGTAAGTTGAATTTAATAAAGCGTTAAATTCGACAGTCTCGGTTTATTTTTAGCTTGACAAAGTGAAATGAAATCCAATGGTTAGGGAAACCCCGATGGCATTCAGCTCGAGCAATATTAAAACCCTCCACGATGGCGATCTACCCCGTACCGCCTAGAGAATTCTCCACCTTTGCGGATAGCCAACACAAACACAAGCAACTCCTCGTTGCCATCGCTTTTGGCCTTTGTTAACGCTGACAGAAAAATAAAAAAAGAGAAGAATGAAACGAAACGAAAAGAAATTCTAAACTTGTGGAAAAAGTTGTCGCTAAAATGTGGAGAAAGTTGCCGCAACAACTGGCGGATACGTAAGGGAATGCCAGCCAAAAACGGAAAAGGGAATGGGCATGGGCAGGGGATCGGGGGACATTGGCAGCGCAAAGTTGACCCATTTGCTGCCCCCATGCCCTGGACAAGTTGATTGCGGCAATTGCAATTGGAAAACTGCCCAGGGGAAAACAAGAAAACTTTGCAGGCACGCGGGAATCAGACAGGAGCAGTAGATATCCCAGACAGCTGCAATCAAAGATCTGCATATCGAGAGGAATACTTACATGACATTGACCAATATGGCCAGACCCGATGTGATGAGCATGATCTTGGCGTTCACCTCGTAGTCTCCGTTTATGAGGCGTCCGATGGCCAGCCAAACCAGGATTCCTGTGATGACCCAGATCATAAATACAGAGGCCATGGCGCCAATGACCTCTGCACGATACCATCCAAAGGACATCCTGTTAAAGACAAAAAGGAAGAATGCTGTTAGATATAAGTTTTAAGGGAAAGAAAGATATGTCCAAGCCTGATATTAAACCCGTATTTAGACATCAAAAACAGATTTTCTTATAGATTTGCTATCTAAAATATATCTTGATATTTTTCGTCCTTACAACTTAATTAAGGAATTTCTGAAATTGATATGACAACTTCAACTATCTTTGTATTTTCAGGAACCTTAAGGAAACCTAAATATGATTCTTGCCGAAAAACCATCTGGTCTATGATATGAACTGTGGCCTATTTAAAAGTGAACACGTTTTGATAAATGCGGCCGAAATTTGTCAAATGTTATTTTAATTCGAGTCCCACGGGCTTGCTCTTTTTTTGGGGGCGCGGTGCTCCGCCCAGATGATGATAATGCTCGGCAGGGAATTGGGACTGCTCCAGTATTTCCCTAATGTAATGAGCGCTTTGCATGATGTGCGTCCCTTTACTTCTTTTCGTGTATTATTTTTTGGTTAGGTCAAAGTCAACACCTGAACGACGCCGGAGACCAGGTCGAGGGTCGTTCAATTAAAGCCCAACCCAGACCAGAAAGCAAACCAGCCGCAGAGCCACATCAGAGCGAGCCAGAGCCAGAGCCATAGCCTGGCCAGAGACCAGGTAACCAACCAACCACCCAACGGGCGGTGGTGTGGAGTGGGGCCAACCACTCTCGTTATAAAATTGAAATAATGGCAAAAGGCAACAATTTTGCCAGCCTGCTAACTAATGTGATGCCAGAAGGCAGCAGGCAGCTACAGCAACGAATGTCTCGCCATAATAATACAATTTAATTTCCAGCAAACATCCGTCCTGTGCCCCCCCCCCCCACCTCGACGTCCCCGTCCCCGTCCGCAGTGTCAATGTATTGCGGGGCTTTCTCTCTGTATGTGTGTGTATACAAATATATATGTAAGTCGGGCCCTTGCAGTTGGCGTTGCAAGTGCAGCCATTTGCTTAATGACCGCCTGCTGCTGTCGTCCTTCGTCCTTCGTGTTTCGCCCGCTTGCAGCCCCCATTGGCGGAGCAGAGAAACATCGCTACCTCAATGGCGGCAACGGGGGTACACTGGTGCGATAATTAAAAGAAAGTACCCAAATACACTTAATTGGGATTAGCGATAATGAAATATGGCTGTGTGTAGTGCCAGCGAAACTTTTTGGCAGCCAACAAAATGGATCATTGGGCACCCGTTTAAAAATAAAGTGAAGAAAATTGGGAATTCCAGTAAAATTGTGATATAAAATGAAGAATTTGAGTTTAATTGTGATGTAAAGTAAAGAATTTAAGTTAAACCGCGATGCAGAGTATTTAAATTTGCTGGAAATCACAAGCGTAATTAAATATGTTAGTAAGTACATTGACTTTTAAAGACAACTTACAGGTCAAGAAAATAAAAAATATAAGGGTACATTAGCGAGAATTTGAAATATGTACTTTCCGTAATTTTTTTAGAAAAAAGTTATTGCTTTTTTATGGATTTTTAAATTAAAATAACAAACTGCTGATATATTTACTCACATATTTTGAATGGAGTGATACGATTTTCTGGAAGTGTCTTTGATGATTCCAATACTTAATTTTTGGGTTTTAAGATATCAAAAAAAAACCTTCATAAAACCAAAGTATTTGAGACATTAAATGAACTCTACAAAACTCATCCCTTCAGCTATTATATATCTTTTAAGATATGTTGAATAACTTAAGTTTTCAATATGAAATATATTGTTTTTTCACTAGATTAGATAAAACTAGATAAACATGACTCGTCGCAGATTTATTTAATTTGACATAACAAAATTAAAGATATATATTGCTTGATCTTCTTTATAATTAAATGTATGATCGTAACATTTTAATTACTAAAAACTTACAATTTCATAAATTTTGCTGAATAAATTCTTTCTATTTTCGACTCAAAGATGACTGTAGTAGTTTTAATTTTAATTTTATCTATGTTTATTTTATATAATTACTAATTAATCAAATTTTCGATGTTTTTCCCAGCTGCATATTTTGAGCACTCTTCCAATAAATAATAACAAAAGCAAAGGAAAATCATGCACAAATGTCACTCTAATTACTTCGAGTCATTCCACTGTACCATGCTTAGTTTTCGTTCGTTTTGCCATTTCGTTTTCTGCGTTCTCCTTTGCAATTGTGCAAATGTGTTTTGTTTTGATAAATTAGGCTTGTCAACTCGGCAACGCCAGCTCTGGCGCTCCAGCGCCCAAAATGGGTGGTGCCCGAGCCCGGGCCCGGGACCCAAAAGAAGGTAGAAGGCTGCGAGCCGCACACTGGAACCCAAACCCTGCCGAAACGAAAAGCATTCAGCCAGACTAAGGCTGAGGCTGAGGCTGTGGCTGCAACATGCAGCAGCAGCAACATGCAGCATGCAGCATCAGAAACCAGAGGGAACAAGAGCCACTGGAACAGAAACAGAAACAGGAACAGCGGCAACATCAACGCACAAGGGGCGTAGGAGCCCAAGTCTGAGTCTGGTGGCAGCAGCGAAATTTACAAAATTACCATGCAACACGCTTGAAATTGCAAAAGTTTTTCATTATTCACTTTGTGGCTGCAGTCGAGTCGTCGAGTGAGTGAGATTTTTGCATGAATGAGCCGAACGTGCCGCTTGCCTCCCTCCTAGTCTGGCACAAGACGGATGCAGTGGAGTGGCGGCCAGGAGGCCAGGAGGGAACGGTCCCAAGGACCAATTGAAAAATGTGCAGCGGCCGAAACTACAGTGCGCAGCAGCAACAGCAGCCGCCAGTGTTGGCAAGAGCTCATTTTGGGGGAAAAAAAGACAGAAAACGAAATTATTGGACAATTTAAATAAGGAAATCGGCAATCAAGCATATTTATACACATAATTATTTATTATTCGAATATATTCGAAGATTAGAAGAACAGATCTTCCTTTATAAAGAATTAGCCTCGAAAATGTAAATGATTTGAAAATTAATGCAACTATGCAATGCAGCGTAGCTTAATTAATGTATTAAAGTATTAAAATAATAAACACAAAAGTGCTTATTCATATAATATATACTACTAAAATGAATTCAAAGAGCATAATTCAGATATATTTAAAATATAAAATCAAAACCAAGTATGTCCACTTAAGAAAAAGCACATCTGTCTGGAAAAGAACAAATTGGCAGCTCTAGTAGCAATAGCAACGAAATCGGCCAGAGATGCCACAGGAAGGCATGGGAAATTTTGAAACAGGCTTTTCGCCTAATTAGACGCTGGCGAATGGGGAAATACAGAGACACAGACAGAAAGATAATGGTCCAGCCGAGCGACAGAAATTATGGTGGCAGCGTAAGCTCATAGAAGTGGAATATGAATTGCAGGGCAATGCAGATACATTATTTTGCTGGAATATATTAATAGAATAAAATGGAATAGTCGCCAATATCAAAACATTTGATTTGAATAAAAATTATTTGAATACAAAACATTTGTATAAGTGGCGGGATATTTTTTAGGTAAATTACCTTATGTTTCAATTAAGTAGTGAACACTCTATAAATGTTATTGTGTTATAGTTGTTTAATTACATTATTTATTACTTAGTCCCTGTATAGAAGATAGCTTTCTTACATTTAACCCATTAAGTCATAATATATGTCGAACTAAATTTATATCAGGAACCAAATCGAAAAAGCTTTCAGTTCCCTTTTTACCTCAATCTCTAAAAAATTAAAATATTTGTTAAAACAGCTAATATTTCGCCACAAGGACACTCAAGCTCTTCTAGTTCCTAATATCCTCTGCACAAACACAAATACCTCGCAAGAGAAGGGTAACTAAAGTCATTCCTATGGATTTCCCCGAGCAAAGTCTGAAGTCACCAGGTTCGAGGGTGGGACAAGGTGCACACACAAAGCAGCAGCCAGCGACAAAAAAATGCAGAAAAGATTGAAAGTTTACGTTTTATTGATTTCCCTTCCCCTGCGAACGACTCTTGGCAGTGTCTTTATTTAGCTGCGCCACTTTGGGAGTACTTACCGCTGCGTAGACGGGCGTCCGGCAATCCAGATGGCAAACAACGAGATCATAAAACTGGCGAAATCGGTGAGCAAGTGTGCGGCGTCTGTTGCGATGGCCAGGCTGTTCGATAGGACGCCACCTGTTCCAGGTCGGTTTGGGAATAAATAAATGCGCAAAAAATTAACTCGACAATCTGTGGGAATTGCGGACTCTGATTTTGGGGCCAAAGGGGTTGAGGGGTTGAGGGGGACCGGTACGCGTATAGGGACGGGGACTGTTACAAGCCGCTGGCTCTCGTCGGAAAAACAGTAAAAGGGAGGAGCTCTCGGCTGGTCCCTGGCACTCTGTCTATTTTGCACAATCGGAAAAACAATTTCGATTTGAAAGCGAAAGAAAAGTGCAAAGCGAGGTGCGCAAAAAAGAAATCCTCTTTCCTGCCCCATCCTCTCGCCATCGCCCCGGAATGGAACATTGTAGGTAATTGCGAAACGATTAACGACGGCAGCCGTCGAAGCTCCAACGACATCGCAGTCCCTCGAAAATTAAATGTTTATTGTATAACCACCACCGCCAGCGCAGCCCCTCTTGTGCGCCCCTGGGCCGTCATAAACGGAGGACGGTTGACAGCAGACAGTAAGCCCTTCCGGTCGCCATATTGTTGCACTTCCGGTTCTCAGTTTTTAATCGTCTCGTCGACGTCTCCTTCGAGTCCCTTTTCTTTTGCCTTTTATGCTCTTTTCTTTTTTGCCTTCCGCATTGTTTGACTCTTTTCGCTTTTCCCTGCTTTATTTTTTTGTATATTTGTTGGCTCAGGATTCTTGGAGGTGAGCAAAATTAGTTTGGGAATTGAAAAGCAGCGCAAAAAAGACCAACAACAGAAGTGAATATAAAGAAAAAGGACTCTTTGTCGGTTTTGTATAGCAGAAAGGGGAGAGTTCGCAGAGGCCATAAAGAAGGGAATATTCTTTCTATGAAAATAAACTTCCGACTCACCCACAATCTCGGCAATCATAAAGACCAAGCACAAGATACTGGCTATGATCAGCTTTCGTCGCGCCTTAACGTCCACTCCCTCGCTCCGGGCCCGATGGCAATGATCCCGGACTGAAATGGATGTGGAAAATGTATTAGTGGAATATATAAAAATATATAAAAGTATTTAGAGACTTTGTTATGTAAAAAAGACCATAAAAAAAGGTTATCATTAGCGACTCAGCCCTAGACTTATTTGGAGTCAAAGTAGATATATAAAACTTTTATAATTCATGTAATTGTTATATTGTAAAGGTTGTTGTGTAGTAAATACTTATGAGGAGAAGTTTATTCCTTTCTTTTCTCTAATATTAACAAATAAATAAAGATTTGTCCACATTGGAACATTTAAGAACATTTAATTTGTTTTCATCCTTAAAAATCTACAAAAACTACTCAAGGTATCCTCCTATTTATATTTAACCAATTATTTCATAGTTGAATCTTTGCTTCATCAAGAACTCGAGGCTTTCACTTATTGAAATTGTTTTTATTCTACAATGTAATAAGAACATTTTTTAAAGTAACCTATAGTTTGTTTAAGGCCTGCTTAAGGCTATAAAACGAGCTTTTAAGTGTTAAATTAACAATGTGCCATTGCACACATGTGAAGCGCATTGAGTCCCGGTTGGGGAATTCGCTTTTCCCTTCGCCCATCCGTTATGCCGCTGAGCATGCAATACATATTTACAAAACAGGCATTTAAATTTATTTAACATGGTACGTGAATAATGACCGCCAATGCTGCTCCAGCTCCAGCTCCAGCTCCTGGTGCCCGGCTGCCACGCCCCTCCCATATGGATACGCTATATGGCCCATTTCCGAGAGTTTCTGCGCTTGTTTTTATAGTACGAGTATTATTTTTTTTTTTTCCTTTTTGGTTTTATTCTTTTTGGGTGTCAGTGACAGGCGAAAGTTGGTAGTTGCTTGGCTCGGTTTGGTTCGCTGGTTGGTTGGCTGGTTGGTTGGTTGGTCGGTCGGCTAGGAGCAGTCTATTAAATACTTTATTGCATTTGTCGCAGCCGTATTTCATGCTTTGTCATTTCCGCTGCATTTTCTTTGCACTTGCTCTGGTCGCTCCTTCTCCCACATCCTCCAGCCCCACCATTTTCCTCAGCTTTTCTCTCTCCCAGGAGCTCATTGTTCGCAGCGGGAAAGGTTGCGAGAAAGTACGGGGACGGTGGAGATTCCTACATGTGCATATGCTTCGCTGGCTGGCTGCCTTCTCTGAAAACGGGAGGCATAGAGGTGAGCTCGTGCTTTTCCCATTTCTCTTTGAATTTTTGAGAATTTTGATCAGGTTCAGGCTTAACTCATTAAGGGTAATAATACGATAAGTAATACCCGAAATTCTGATTATAAATACTATTATATATCTTTATCTATAATATACTTTAGTCTGTCTACCTATATTTATGGAAGTTATATTAGTTTGTGAAATTATTAGATTATATAAAAGTCACAGGAATGCAAAAATTTGTTTACTTTTATGATCATTTCCTATAAAAGTTAACTTATGATATTCTTTCTATTCTTATGCTGCTTTAAATGGGAAAAAATGTGAATAAATCCTGTCAATTATTAAATTATAAAACAAATAATTCAAGTAATTGTTATTCCTACGTGTCACCCAAAATAAGAAGCCGCTCATCGCTGATGAGGTGGCTTTGTGAGCGCAGTTTCTTCATTTGAATCCAGCACAAGGCCACCGACGCGTGGCCTCCGTCTGCCGGCGACCGCTTCCTGCTCCTGCTCGTGCTCCTGCTCGTGCTCCTGCTTCTGCTCCTTCCACCTTCGCTTCCTGCACTTCCTTCGCAGCCCTCGCCTCCACATACTCGCCACACACTCACACACACAATGGCAGTAACAAGGCCGGCAGCGAAATTAAATTCCTGTGCATAACCAAGGATCTCCCGGTACTGGCGGAGTCGCTGCAACTGCTGCAACTGCGACAGCAACGGCTGTATGTGGAAATTTCACCTATTAGACCCGCATCCGGATACGCTCGAAGCAACGGCACGCTGATGCATAAGAATCGTCGTACTTGCAATTTAAACAACTCCGATCCATCTGCATCTTTAATTGGTCGCCTTGGACCGTTCCGTTCCGTTCCGTTCGCCTTGTTTGTTTGCGCACTGCGGAAAGTATGTTGAGGTCCCCGTGAGGTGGGGCTGCTGTGGGGACACATGCTGCCTTGGCATTCACAACGTGCCCGTTGCCCGTTTCCTCCTTCGCACTCATTGCTTCTCCTGCCATGGCAACAATTGTACGAAGTACTTGTACTCATAAATAATTAATGCAGAACGGGGATCGATGCCAGAGGGGAATGGAATATGGCGACGAACCAAGTGCTGGCTCACCAGCATTAATTGAATTGAATAGAATCCGCAAAAGAAATACTTCCATTATGTGCAAATATCACACAGAACTTGTCTGGAACGTTTGACAATTAAAGGTGATCTGGCAGGTGATTCCAAAGGGCGGAATAGTTTCGTAACTATGATTATGACACGTACCCGGTTCAGATTACTCATAAAAAACAGTGATAATTATCATTTAAAATTAATTTTAAGAATTAAAAGACCTAGTTAATGTTTGTATTACAATATTCACTATAAGCAATCCGAATTAAGGATCTTTGTAAACTTAAAACTTGTAGAAAGCCTCCCTTTATTACTTCGCCTCCTCTCGTACCTTGAAATACTACTCATTACAACGTACTTATCCCTTTATCCTTGCTCATTACCTAGTTACCTTGGCTCGTTTCCGCCTCCTTAAGCTTGTGCGCATCCATAACCCAAAATCGAAGAATGCTTCGATAACAATGGAGCAACACGACTACTACTCATGGGAACAATGCACGGACCTCTGTTGCAGCTCCTTAGTATTCCGGCATTTGCAAATGGTCCCATCTGGACCGCGTTTAACGAACGACTAACTACGGGCCAGCGCAAATCAAAGCAGCTGCTTCGAGCTGCACTTGGCCAGTCAAGCAACATCTATCTAATGGGAGCCAGTAGCTCGAACAATGATTGAATGCACCCAGCGCCCCAAGACGCTTGTATAATATTCATGTGAGCGGACTATAAGGTATATGAGGTATATGAGGTATGTGCATTTCGGCGCTCAACGGCGGATCCACCTTGTCTAGACACAAGTTAATTTCATTTCAGGAGCTCGTTCGTCTGCCAATAAATCGAATCATCCAAAACGGGGATAGATTTTAGTGTTCGCGACTCTCAGATGCCCAGTAGTCGGGTTTAATTCTCATAAGTTAAGGTATCTCTGAATAATATATAAATAAATAATTATAAAGCTAGAAAAATAAGTTGGCTGAAGGGAATTATGAAATGATAAAAAAAACCTTTAGTTTATTAAAAAAAAAAATTAGAAAATGTCTTTACCTGTATTTAAAATTGTGTTTGAAGAAAAAGGTTTCGAATAACTTTTCCCGATCGAAAATATGTAGTTAAACCTAACTCGAAAAAATGCATAAATAAATGTTCTAAAAAAAGCCATTTTTAAGATAAGTTAGCACACTTTAAAATAGTAGCTTGCAAATATTACCTCAGCTGATATCGACGTTTAAATGATTGATCGCTAAGCTTACTTATGTTTTTGTCCCGAGAAAATAGTGTAATTTTTTGCAGTTACTTAGAAAAGGAAACTTGGTTAGAAAATAAATTTATCTGTGCTCATAAAACAAAAAAGGGTAAACAAATGAACCACATATTTGACTTTTTTCGGTTTAAATAGTTTTCGAATATGTTCATGTGACCTTTGGCAATCATTCGGTCTTTGGCCACTTATACCTAAAATATATTCATTATATTCTCTTTAAATTGATATTGTTAAATGAAAATTTTTTTAAATCAGAGTTTAAAAATATCATAACTTGCCCATTACAGAATTAATCTTATTTGGAATAGCTTTTAAATAATGTTCTTAATTTTAGTCTAACATGACCACAATATTAAATGGAATTGGAAAATTTGTATTTTACATATCATACACAACACTACCCAAGATGGTTTAGAGTTTAATTAAAAACTTTGACATTTTTAAATCTTATTGGAGGTTTTTGCGGAAATTATTATCATTTCAAAAGTGGGGACAAAATATTACAGTTTCTCTGAATTTATTTCTTCTATTAAAATTTTCTTTGATTGAATCAATCGTATTTTGCTGTTGCTTATTTTTAACCAGCCTTATAAACCCCTCAAACAGCGGGGTACAAAGATTGTAACAACTTGCAGACGTTGCAGAGGAAATTAAAATATAAACTTGATGGCATAGCCGCATCGATCTCTAGGTATTGGTACATTCGCAGACGTACTCTTTGGGGACAAGGAAAAATGAGCCAAACATTTATTTGGTTCATCGACGATGTCGTACGTAAATTATGGGACCAAGCCTTACGTTACGTTGCGATTTATGACATATGTATGTCCGTGGTAGGATGCGGTCTGCTCCCAGGAGCGGTGTGTCGGCAAAGAGCATAAATTTTGATTATAGCACAGATGCTAAGAGGGAAGTGGTGGGTGGTGGGCGGTGGGAAATGGGAAGTGGTTCAGGTCCGCCATAATTTGGTTGGCCATTCTCGAGAATCATCGGCTGATTGATGGCGGAACCGAATTCGGGGCCAGTTGGGCAAAGTAAGGCTCTGGGAGGTGGCAAGTTGTTTCTCACCATATTCGTGGAGCATTTCCATGCGGCATTTATCCAGCGGAGTCGCCGCCGCTTTCCGACACAGCCGGGCATCATTCATTTCCGACGATTTCCGTGCCGCCTGCCAATTAGCGAGCATTTACCCGATATTACAGCTCCTCACTCACCCATACAGCCGGCAGCCGTGGGTAAATTGCACAGAATTTTCCGATTTTCCGATTTTCGATTTTACCAAAAAAATAACAAACACTTAAGAACAATCAAAAACTACAATAGTACACACCATACACACATATACACAAAATAATATCAAGAAAATAACAATGTGAAAACTAATTTTGTTGATTTTTTTTTTTTGTTTCGCTGTCGATTTTGATTTGTTTGCATTTGACTTTTAGTGCAAAATGCCACTGCCTGCTGCGTTTTCTTGATAATTTATGAATGACTGCAAATTGCTCGGAGGGAGTCCGCCCTGATTGAAAGCGACACGGAAGGTCTCCGTCGTTTGTCGCAGCACCCGCTCCACGTTAACCCCTTGTCGCCTCTTACCTTCCACGTTGTTGGACCGCCCGTGTAAACAAAAAATTTGTGCAGGTGTTGAGGGCGTTGCCGGGTGATTGTTGTTGCCATTGCCAGCGCCTCCATTGGCACCAGCCTGGCCCTGCTCCAGCAGGTGGAACGAAGGAGCCGTGCCATAGTTACTGCGCCGCGACCGATCCGAGTTGCGTCTGCAAGAAAACAAGATGACTTAGCAGGGGACATTCCAAGAAAGTAAGCACAGTAAACACAGCAATTAAGGGTTAAAGAATAATTTAAAATACAAAAATATATCAAAATATATCCACAAGATGACTTAGCAGGGGACATTTCAAGATAGTAAGCACAGTAAACACAGCAATTACGGGTTTAAGAATAATTTAAAATACAAAAATATATCAAAATATATCCTTTATCATTATAAATATAAATATCTTAATATTAATTAAATGTTGTTTCTTGCAGGTATGGAGACACCACTGGCTATCTTCCCAATTAAACTTCACAAGGATATTCTATTAACTTGAACTCTATTTTAAAATATAAAAGAAACCTAGCTTGAAACATCGAAGGAAATATTTTCCACCTCAAACATATACATAAATAAATACAAAAGACAACAGAGAAAAATGAACATTTCTTGCCTTTGTTTCTCAGGTTGATTGCACTTTGTTATGTCACGTAAATGCCCGTACTAATTGTATAATTAAATGGTGACATTTCGTTAGACATTTCTGCAAGTTTCTATAGAAATGTGCTTGTTTTCCACCGTAAACAAAGGCAGGAAATACAGGGGGGAAAATGAGAAGTAACTGCAGCCACAGGAGCAGAAGCAACACGAAAACTTTTTTGGAAAAGCTTCAACTCGAAAAACGCAGCGTTGCCGGTGCCAACACAACACACTGCGGCATTTAAGCAGACACAATGTACTACGCCCACTGAAAAACCACGCCTTCCCTTTCCTGGAAAATCCTTTTCCCGTCCGCCACGCACCCTTTCCCAGGTCGCCCCCTGTAATGAGCTGATGCTTCGGAAAGCAGAGAAAACGCTGGAAAGGGTTTTTTTGATAGGTGCTAAAATGAAAAGTGCAGCGAAAAATTCAATTTGAAGTTTTGTTACTTAACGCAAACTACGATGACTACTTAAAGGCCACGCCCACCGCCACTCCGCTGCTCTGCCCGGCGCCTTCATCAGCAGCACGTGTGTGTGCGTGTGATGTGCCCGTTGATAAGTTTTCCGCCCATGTGTGGGTGTGAGCCAGTGCAAGTGCGCGTAATTTTTACTACGAAAAGTGTAAATGGCGCTAAACTACTTGCTCTGCAACTTTCCAACGCAATTGCACAAAGGAAAAAAACTCGGCAGGGAGAAGAATGCAGAGAAACAAAAAAAAAAAAACAGCCAAATACGTTGGCCGTCGCTTTTTATATCCAACTTCTCCTCGGGGCCTCTCTGCGCACCTAGAATGTCCTGAGACCCCGGCAACCGTCACAGTTGTCGCCGCTCCCACGCGGTCCGCTTTTACGCCTATTTAACAAATCAGCAGCTCATTTGGCGCTTTATGTTAATTTCACCCAAATGAGATTTTTTTTTCGGCGAACTTTTGCTCGCCGGAACTTTTCGAAGGAAGTCAGACGGACGATAAACCCATCCCCCCATCCCATACCATTCCATACCATCCTCCCACTTACTTGGCAATCGGTGTATCCTCGTTTTTCGACATTTCTTTTCGCTATTCTTCGCTATTTCCCGAAACAATTAACAAAATTTAACAATTTAACACTAGCACAGGTGCGCGCCAACGATACAACAGAAACTCTGACCATCGAGTGTACCATATACGATTCCATATGCTCGACTGCTGTGACTCGGGAGGCTGCGAGAGATAAGATCAGAGCAAACAGCAGACAGATAAGCCCCGATAAGACTTACAACTTTCGGACCGGAGAGAGCCGAGTGCAAGGCCCGTGTTTTTGTTCTTGGCGCGAGAGAAGAAGTGGATCAAATCTTATCAGCGGATAATAACATGTGTGTATATGTATACATAGCACACGGGCTGCTTGCGCTCCGTTCCACGATGGTAACGTGCGCTAAGACAACGGGATCTGTTTACTTTCAACGGCAGGTCTGTCAAGTCGGTGGATAAAGGTGGAATCAAGCTACAGGCTAATGGGAGCTAGCATCAGTTTGAAGCTTGGCGGGTAGAACGGGGCTGCCAGATGGCTGGATATACGTGCTTGGTATATTTCCGGTATTTATACGGTTAAGTTGGTGTTGGAAAACGACTATGGCACATACTAAAGGGGTGTTTTTTTTTTGTAATTCATTACAAGCTTTTTTTGGTTACAAGCTGGTATTGAGGTTAAACCTAGTAATTCTTATATTTTTAAATAATAATTTCTATATAAAATATGTTGATATACTATAAATTCTTTGTATCGATTCATAATTCGTAAGACACGAAGTTCTTTGATAAATATTTTATATCAAAGAACTTCGTATTTCAACTCTTTAAGAGCAACATTAGGGTGTCATAAGGTCATTAAATTTCAATAATTTCTTAAAGCTAAACTGAAATTTATAAGTGTTTGAAAACTTTTCCATTTTCGAGGTTTTTCTATGTTTTTTTTCTGTCAGACCAACGGTGTTGTGAATCAAAATTAAGAAATTTACAAAGCACACTTAAATGAAATTTCGTCTCCTTGAAAATCTTGCACTTCTCGAAATTCTGAATTCAAAATTTCTTTAATTTTTGTTAAGTTTCAAGAGAATTGAAAAATATTATAAATTATGATCTAATTTCGTATTAATCGAAATTTTAATCTGCAAAGACCATATGAACTGCTAGCAGTATACCACTAGAATTTTAATTTTCATCCCTCGTAAATAACGGTAACTTGATTTTTCGCATCCCAGCCCTGTGCGATATTTATCCTTTGCAAACGGCACATCGCTAACACGCAGGCGATGTTTAAAAAATCAATATGAAGGCCACAACGTGCGGGAATTCGTTAAAGTTTAGCAACCGTTATTAGTCAACGATGTCGGGGCGTTGTGCACTCGGATTGATAGACATTAATTCGCCGGGACTGCCGCCGCAGTGACAAAATGGCCAACTAAACGGAACGCGTGTGCGAAATCAGAAAAAGCCTGTCCGAAGCACCAGCAAGGCACCAAGTGATGGCTTCTTCCTCTTCCTCTGCGCGTGGAAACAACAAAGGTGCCACGGGTCCTGCTTCCTCTTCTTCTTCGGCACCTGCTCCCGCTACAGCCACTGCTCCTCCTCCTCCCGCTCCACCAGTTGTGTCACTCAGCGACCTGATTGGCCAGCAGCTGAAGCAGCTTAATCCGGAGGATTTGCTGTACAAGGATGAGCTGCAGCTGGTCCTGCTCCTAACCCCTGTGCAGCGCCGGAGGCACAGCCGAGACTTGGACGATGGCGATATAGGGGCCAGCACGTCGACGGCGCCACTTTCCCGTCCGGAGAATGCCGAGGAGGATGATGACCTGATTGGAGCCGTGGGCGGTTTGAGTATTTCGTCCCCAAAAGCAACAGCAACAGCCACGACCAAGGAACCACTGCTGGATTTTAGGTGACAAAACGGTGGTTATAAGTACAATTGAGATTATATTTTTGAGCGGGATGAAAGTTTAACCCATTGAGGCAGTTTGCCTTGCACTTAAAGTAATACCTTGAAAGAGTAGACTATATAGAAAGATTATAAAGTAAAAGTAGAACCTTTTGAGAGATATATACAAACACGGATTGTCTGAGATGTAGTTGATGTTAAACATTATCCTTTTCTTATTTTATTTTGATAAAAATTATAGTTTTATTATAATTTAATGTGACTAGCAAGAACTTAAGCAACGATCTATAATTTCATTTAATACGTTAAATATGTTAGTTGCTTAAGTGGCAACATAATTTATACTTTGTACGGTGCCTAGATTTGATCTTATAAATTTGTACCTGTTAACCTTGTCGGAGAAGGCAAAAAACATGTCACAGGCCGATTTCACGAGTCGGCTCAAAATGTGTTTAGTACCAGAGAGGTGGCCAGCCAGCCAGGCCATTATGCAAATCCATAATTGCCCCATGAAATTAATTTAATTTGTGCGGCTTTGCTAATCTGCCAATCTGGCTCAGAAAATTGGTTTTGTAACATTCTGAGGCGGTGGGTGGTTGGGCGGTCGGGTGGTGTTGTCGTTTATTTTGCACCCCTGGCCGGCCGTATGTTTTGATTGCATGCATTCGTACGTTTAAGTTAAGCAGCATTGTTCGCTGTCGAACTAGGTATTGGGGTCATTTCATTTCGTTTTGACATTTGCCGTGAATAATTAACCAACAACACTTCCCCGGACCGCACACACAGAACACACGTACTCAAATGGTTTCAACATCTGCGCCACCAAACGAGCCACTTCAAGTCGGAGGAGGAGTCGCGTCGTCTGCGGGAGGCTGGCAACGATTCGTACCGCAAGGAGAGGCATCCGCTCAAAGCCAGCGATCTGTTCACGGAGGCCATCTTCCTGGCCCCGGCCCGGAACACACTGGCCGCCGCTCTGGCCCACGCCAACCGCTCCCTGGTCCTGTACGACTGTGGCCTATATGCGGTAAGTTCTCCTCCACCCTCTCCAGCTCTCAGTCCCCTGTTTATCATGTATGACATATCTGGAACATGTCAGACAATTGACCATCACGTTAGCCAGTCAATACTCATTTACAGCAATTATATTAGCGACAGCTAATTTGGAACAAGTTTGTAGGATTTTAGGAAATTTGTAATGGATACTTCGCTATACGCTTTTTGTTTTGAGTAACCTTTTAAATATTTGATATATATTATTAGAAATAATAATTATATAAACCATATAATTGTAGATATTTCCTAAATTGATGTTCTAATTTCTTACAAATAGAAATACGATCTTATATATTAAAAGATATATTAATATTTTTAATTTTTTTGCAATGCACATAGGAATCCTATGACGACTGCCTATGCGCCCTGGATTTAGGTTATCCGGAAGAGTATTTGCCATTGATTAAGCTGCGCCAAGCCGCCTGTGCCTTAAAACTACGTAACTTTGCGCTCTGTGAGGAGCACCTGCACGAGCTCCTGCACATCGAACTGAACCAGGTCTTTGAAACACGCACCCACGAGCTCTGGCACCAATGTGAGGTGCTCAAGGTGGAGCGATTCGAGATGGCAGTGCAAACGGGAGACGATTTGGATACCAACGACTCGAAACCATTTGAAATGTAAGATGTACAATCTTAATTTTATATCTAGAACTATACATTTAATACATTTCATACCATACTAAAGAAAATCGTAGTAATTTCTATTATAATTTAAAATCATTAATAATTTTTTTCCTATATTTTTCGACAGCGCCTGGTTGGACAACTCCTCGTCGCTGCACACCACGCGGGCGGTGGCCAAGAACGCGCTGATCTTCGAGTCCGAAGCGATGGCGATGGTGCCGAGCGGAGCCTGCCGCGTGTGCGACTACTGCGGAATCACCCAGTTTATTCCGTTTCCCTGCATTTACTGTTCCAACCGCCTTGTGGTATACTGCTCGCGGCAATGCCGCTTCAAGCATGCTGCGATCCATGCCGTGGAGTGCTTCGGCCACCAAATCGAGTTGTTCGAGTCGTTTGGCGACGTCTTTGGGATGCCTCGGCTGTTGCAGCTCGCCTTTCGGATGCTGATCACGGGACTGCCGGAATTGCTGGCCCATTGTCGGAAGAAACCAACGCTGAGCAAGCTGTGGTCGGCCATCAATGGGGCACTTCTGGAGAGGCAGGACATCGCCTACAGTGCTGTGCTGCGATTGGAACACCTAAGGGAGGAGAAGGCCTCGGAGACCGTGATAACGCTGGCCCTGACCTCGCACATACTGGCCATTTACCTAAGCAAATGCACCACGTTCTTCGAGCAATTGGAGAAAAGCCTGCCAACGGCGTCCAGAATGTCTAGCGCGGAATGGGAGCTGCTCTGTGCCGCATTGCTGATGCGCCACATTGGTCAGCTTCGCCACAGGTCGCTGACGCTGTGCCGCTCCTTCGTCCTGCCCACAGATCCGCATGTCTTCTCGCCGCTCAACGAGTTCCAGCTGTGGGCAGCTCCCATGCGCCTGCAGGAGGGCCACCTGCATCTGCTAGCCGGCGAGGTGGCAGTCGTTTCGTATGCCGTCTACCCGGAAACGCTGAGTCTGTGTCGCCACAGTTGTTCCTCCACGATCTGCACCAAGTTCTCGGGCCGAAAGATGACTGCTTTAGCCCTGCTCGATCTGCCAGCGGGATCCGGTATATACAACTGCTTTGCCGGTGGCAATTTCCAGCAGCAGCGACGGGAGGAGCGCAGCAAACGCCTTCAGGAGCGCGGCATTAGGTGTCATTGCACCGCCTGCCAGCTCTCTCACTCGGAAGATCAATTTGTAAGTGTCGGAAGAGAGAATACTCTTTAGTTTTACAACTCAACCCTATTTTTCTTCCAGCACAAATTCCATCGCTATCGTTGTGATAACCCAAAGTGCATGGAAATCTTTACTCTCGACGCCATGCCGCATGCCCCAAACCTGCGCTGGTGGCTGTCCGAAGAGTATACCCAGCCGGAGTACAATGGCGCCGAGCTGATCGTGTGTCCCCACTGCAACGAGCCTCAGAAACTGGAATGGTTTTGGGCCTTCAACACGGCGCTCATCGACTGCGAACTTATAGAGGAGCGGTGCAAACTGTATGCCGCCATCGAACGGGCGGAGGGTCAGCTGATGGAGCTGCACGAGTGCAAGGTGGCGCTGGCAAGGCTTCTGCTGGAACAGTGCCTCATGGTGCACCGTGGTAAGTTCGTATAAATGAATACATATGTGGAGACGAAAGGCTCCATCATTTATTCGCTTTGTATTCATTGCCAGCTCTCACTGTCTCGCTCGGTTGTGCACCCTTCCCACCACTTCAGATTTCCTATTTTATTCATTACAAATCTAACTCTAGAATTTTTCGGAAACTTATGAAGACGTAACGTAATGATTGCATAATTAACCTTATAATGTCCTTTATAAAAGGGTATTTTATAGTTGGCAGTGATTCAAGAAAGGAAGCTTACTCCGGGAAGCCAAAGTATATACCCCTCCATTAAATTCGATCATACCTTAGCCAAAAATGCATTAATTTCAATTCGAAAAGCTATTCTATGCTAGTTTTTTGTTAGGTGAAGCATTAAAAAATTAAATATAAACATTCTTTTTGTGAAATTTTGACAATTTTAACGATAAAATGTCGAAAAATTAGTTTACAAAAATTTAAATCGATATTTCAACAGTTAATGTGATATTTATAACAATCAAACCTTCTGATATGGGAACAAGCTTTCCATATACATCCCTATTTAGGCCCCATCTATCCATTTAAGCTACACGCCTTCTATCCTAATAAACTATAACTTTTGATCTGTTTTCTGTCTTTGCCCCTCTGCTCTCTCTCCTATCTCTCGATACCAAACTTAAGAAGGGGCAACCGTGCTAGACGACTGGGAGTTCAACAAGCTCGGCTCGATCATTCGCTCCGTTCTGCCCAGCGTAATGGCCCAGTACGGAGGGCAGTCGATCGAGTATGTGAAGTACTTCGCCTACTTCTGGGACGTGATGGCGCTGAGCAACTACAAGTGCAACGACCGGGAGCTAATGCAAATGCTAAACGCTTTGGAATTCATCGCCGATGAGTTCAAGGATATATTCATTAACTACTATGAGGATTATATTGCGCCCAAATTTGCTGAAGAGTCCTATGGCAGTGTCGTAGATACGCAAGTTTAGAAAAGAAAAGAAATCAAAACAATGAAACAAGCAAACAACAAGCAAACTTAAATTAACTTAGATTTATTTTACTCTGTAGAGAATCCAAAATAACAACACACACAAAAGCTAGGAAAATTCTATTGTTGACCCCTATGAAACCTACCTACATACATACTTTGTGCTATTATTAAAAAAAATGGTGCTGAGATATTACATTGTACGAAACGAATGTTACATTCATTTAGGTGATTAAGTCAATGCAATTCGGTGCGAGGGAGAGATAAATCAAAAAACGATCATATTAGTAGAGAGTCATATCATGCACATTTTGTTCATATCATCTAGGAAAATATTAATTAACTGATTGATGATTATATAGCAAATGACTTTTCATTTTGCTTGGCGAGCAATATTTAATGAATTAACAAAAGCTTAAATTGCAAACTCCTTCGGATTGGATCACTGTAAGCATGGAGCCAGAGTCTTAAAATGGCGTTACTCATCTTGTCAAGCTAAGTTCTTCGATCTTACAGTGATCCATCGCAAAGGAGAACTTAATCGATGCAATAATCGACGCAAACCTAAGTGTAAGCCATTATTTAGCTTCTGAGAAGCTTTTACCTAAGCTTAGCCGCTGATCTCGATTGTTTGCAGCAGTTTGAAGAGAGTCGTAACATGGAAATCGTTTTATCCCAAGTCCCTTCCCTAATCACATACATATGTAATTGCTTGCCCATCGTCGGGCAGCCTGACTGTAAGCTTTTAATGCTTAAAAATCAGATAGGAATCAAACGCAATCACTGCAGAAACAAACGACAAAACAAATAAATGAACAATTTAAATTTAAATTTATTAATATTCAGATTGTACGAACGAAATGAACGAATGAAATGTTTTTCAGACCTCGCCTTAATTTTTGAAAGTGTTTTGAAAAGTACCCTAATTATAACGACGACACAAATTGAAAACAAATACAAAACGCACTGATAAAGCATAGGCCAGGCTAACACACACACACAATGACACACACACATACAATCGGACACGCGAATAAATTTAAATAAATACATTCAACAAATTACAAACAAAATACTCAAACAAACTTCTAGCAGCTATAAACAATTGCAATAAAAATTCTTTTTAACAACAAACCAAATATATTTTCTTTACTAAACTGCAACTAAAAATATTATTTATATCCAAGGTGGTTATTTTTATTTATTTTCTAATGAAAAAATAATTATAAAGTACATTTAGTGCTGTGTGCTCTTGCTTCTCATGCTCAGAATTATTTCTTGGTAAAAAAACTCATTATGCCGGCCTGTTTTGTCTTTGTATTATCTCCTGCCCCTTTTCCTGTCGAAGGCGGTGACTTCTTTTTGTTGGCCGGTGCAGTGCTCTTGGGAGACACCTTCTTCTTGGCTGGCGCCGGGGCGGCTTTAGCTGGCTTTCGCTGGGTGATAACGAAACCTTCCTCGTCCAGATACGTTTCGTTTGCTGGCTCAGTGTCCATTTCCTCGACATCAATGACGGCGGCGGGCTCTTCGGCGGTTTTCTTAGGCGGCTGGACATCGTCCTCGTCCTCGGAGTCCACGATACGACGTCGCTTGATATTGGAGCTGGGCTTCTCCTGATCTGACTCGTTGTCCGAACCGATTACCTTGCGTCGAAGCTTGTCCAGCTTCTCCTCTTCATCGGACGAATCGCCACTTTCGCCCTCGAACAGCTGCACAGAAGTATTTGCTGGGGATTGCTTCTTGGAAGATGGTTCTTCCTTTTTGGATGGAGCTGGCTCCACCTTTTTGGACTCTTTTGGAGGTGACTTCTTTGCTCCCGGCTGCTGTTTCTTGAAGAAGTTGTCCATGGTACTGGTAGATGCTTTGTTGGGCGTGGCCTTGACATCACTCTGCCTACTTCCAGTTGCAGCTGCTGTGAAGAAGCTATTAATGCTGCCCTTTTTGGCTGCTCCAGATGATCCCGGCTTGGTTTTCGAAGCCTGGCCTTTGGGCGAGGTATTCTTTGCATCCGTTGGCGACTTATCTTTGCTGGCGGATGGTTTTTCGGTTTTAATTGGTGAAGTTTTGACCGGCTCAGATTTAACGGCCGGCTTCTTGGATGCCTCGGGAGCCACGCCATTGGTTTTGTGCACACCATTCGTGGCGGGTGCAGCGGCAGGAGCAGGCTTGCCCGCTCGCTGCCCAACGTTGGCCAGTTTCACCTCCAAGTGCTGCATGGGCTTGAAGATCATGGCCGGCGACTTGGAGCCGCCAGCGATTTCCACACTGTACAGCTGCGACTCGGCATCCTGCAGCTTGGCCAGCCAATCCGGCAGCTTGCTCTCGTGCACCACGGAGTACAGCTCGTCGCCGGCACTGGATCCGCCTTCGCCACTCTTGCGCTTCCCGTGGACGAGGAATCTCTTGTCGAACTTGGTGTCCGGCTCCTGGCCACCGATGTAGGCCTCCAGCTGCTCGTGCACCTCTTTGTAGGACAGCTTGTACTCCTCGAGCAGATCGGTTACTAGCACACGCCGGTCAAAGTCAATCAGGCAGTCGTCCAAGGCCTTTTTCAGCGACATTTCTCTATTTTGTTTTTAATTTGTGAAATTTGTGGTCACTAAATAGCGCGAAATTAGAGCCCAGTGTTACCAGATGCAAGTTGGCTTTCCCCCTAAAAAATACCACAATCTGGATCTGGGCACACTAAATCCAGTGCTGCCCATTTAACAGCGTTCAGCGTCCAGTGCTGCCCATTTAACAGCGTTCAGCGTCCAGTGCTGCCCATTTAACAGCGTTCAGCATCCAGTGCTGCCCATTTAACAGCGTTCAGAAACCAGTGCTGCCCATTTAACAGCGTTCAGCAACCAATGCTGCCCAATTTGCGCGATTAGCACCCAGTGCTGCCCATTTTATCGTTTTTCAGCACCCAATGCTGCCAGACACAAATTTGGGTTTCACCGCATAGGCGGTAGATGGCGCTATTTTTGACGGTTTCCGCTTCCGCTTTTGCATACAGGATTTGAAGATCTTGAAAATAAACTTTTTATGAGAGAATACTAAATAATTATAGTTATATATGTCTTAAAGTTTTTTTGTTTTTTTAATTTCTATTTTTGTTTCCAAAAACTTCTTTATTATCATTTATTTTGTTTTTTTAAGGATTTTTATAAGCTAGAGCTAATATGAAAAATATTTAATATACTCCAATTTTAAACTTGAATACAAATCTTTAAAAAACATTCCTTCAAAAAAAGTAAATAGATTTTCATCTTTAACAAGAATTAAATTTTCTTGCCTTATTTTTACGTAAATTAAAAAAAAATGTTGTTATAAAAATGTCTGAGATTAATCTTTCTATCCTTCAAGGGTTTCGTTATAAACCTTAGTTATTATTTTGCTCTTCAAATTGATATTAAGGGACCTCTTTATAGTCATTGGTAACATACAAACAAAAAACTAGGGCAAAATCGTAAAAAAGGATAACGTAATTAGGTGACATTAATCTTCAATTAACCCTTAATGTTATTTAATACCTATTCTAGTCGGTCTCACTGCCTTTGTCCTGTTTCCTTGAGCCTTCTCCCGTTGCCGTTGTAGCTGTTTGGCCGTTGTTGCTCTGGCAATATTTTTCAAGTTTCTTTTAACATACTTTCCTTCGCTTAAGCTACGACAAATATTTTGATAGATGAGCTTAAGCACTCACAGACGCCGTCGTTGATATTTGAAACTGGAAACGGCTCCGCTTTGAGTTTGCTTACAAGTGGCCGCTTCACCATTTTCCACCTCGTCCCCTCCAGCCTCCAGCCTCTCGCCTCGCTCCCGCAGATTTTTCACATTTTCCTCGATGTTACCCGCCGCCCGCTCTCCTCGTGGACGGCTCCAGATCTTCTTTTGGGTGTTGTGTTTGCTCTTTGTGAGGCAGATGAAGTTTCGAGTGCAAGTTTTTAAGCGAGTTTCGGGCGAGAGTTTTGCCTTAAAGATTTAAGGGGAATTGTAAGGTGTTTTCGGAAAGTTCTTTCTCATGGAGATCCCGTGTTTGAGTATGCGATTTCACATAAGTTAAGCTTTTCTTTTTTATATTTTTTCATATAAAAGAAAGGAAACTTACAAGGAAAACATTAAAACAAAATAATGTATAAAATGCACATTATTTATAAAATAATAAGTAAATCAAAGCCATAGTTGTTAGTTTATTTAAGACTTCCGCTTTCAAATGTCCTTTCATTTAAGATTATAAAGTAATTCTTTTTGCAATTCTCATACAAATTCCTTTACTTTCTTTTATGTTTCTGTTCAGTTGCCATAAACTCGGGCAGCCTTAGAAGAAGCTAAACAAAAACTACACCCATGACAAAGAAATCTGGAAAGAGGACGCCGAGTCAGTGGAAAACGAGATAAGTTTCCAAGCCGGAAAATTACACAACTTACCCGAGTAACTGGCAAAAGGGGCGGCGCCGCGCTCACAGAGCCAGGGATCAAGCAGCAAAACTGGGCCTACGAATATTTACGATTAGACGCAGGACTCGCATACTGACAACATTGCGGAGGACTCGTGCATATGCATGTATGTGTGCATGCATAATATGCAGGCTCGTATGTATTATGCGCACAAGTGTGTATGTGAGTATGTGTGTGTGTGTGTGCATGGGCGGAAGTGGAAGTGAAAATGGCACACGCAGTGTCCTCCAACTAAGTCTCCCTTTTTAGCCACTTGGATCGCTGCCAGCTTGTATCCCAGTGCGAGTGTGTGCCCTGGCGCTGTGTTAGTGTGTGACGGGCAGAGGACAGTCCTGAGTCCTGCTGACACTTGAGTGGAGACAGACAACCACTTGACTGCTGACTTGCCACGAACAACAAAGAAAACAACAGCGGGAGGATAGGGCGCGGTGGCAGGCGAAAGGACACCATGGATGCAGGCATGGTGGGGATAGTGGTGTGCTATTACCAAGAAGAGAGGGTAATACTGTATATGTTTACAGTTGAGGTCAAATTATTATTAGTTAGATATTGGTTACTACTTAACCTAGATAAAATAACTAAATTAAGAACTGAAAAGGATTTGTTTTGGTTGTTTTCCTTTAGTAAAAACTAATGTTGTGTACCTATTTTATAACAAACAAATTCTATTCAAAGATCTACCAACTCACTGATTTTATTGTGATTTCAGCTTGCCAGAATTTGATTCCTTTCCAGCTTTGCCTCCATTGTGCTCCGACTTGACCATCATTGTCATGCGGACATTAATGTGCGTAACTTGGACAATTATGACAATGAAAGGGGCGAAGAAAGGATGTTAAGGAGTTGGGCGTGGGGATGAGAAAATAGTTTTAGGGGCCAAAGGATTTACTGCACAAACATTTGTTATACGCCGAGGGCGAGGCCAGTCCAGACCGAGAGAGCTGCAAGAACAGACCAGAGTTGAGCAGAACAAAACTCCCAAATAATATCCAATGGTAAATATGATTGAAAGCCCAATGAATGGAACACTGAATTGAAAGCTCACATCTCCTCCTTTTGCCGACCGCCATGCGACTCTTCATGCCAGTAATTACATGGGGATTTAAGTGCTCCGGGATTGTAGTTGTTGGTATTTCCGTTTTCGTGGCAACAAAGGCTTCCCAGCGAAACGGGCGGGGAAAGGAAAATGGCGAAAATAAAGTAAACTAGACTCGGATCAAAGTGATTCGAGGCGATGAAGTGAAAGTACATATCGGGCTTAATTGAAAGCTTGAGCCCGAGCTGAGCTCAGCTCAGGTTCGGAGCAGGTTGCTTGCTTTGCTCTGCTGCCATTGTAGTTTTATGGGTCTTAGGTTCTGTAAGTGGTTTTCGCACAAGTTCTAACTGCCA
The DNA here is from genome assembly GCA_008042585.1 of Drosophila punjabiensis. NCBI lineage: Eukaryota > Metazoa > Arthropoda > Insecta > Diptera > Drosophilidae > Drosophila > Drosophila punjabiensis. The sequence continues at coordinate 224,231 of VNJR01001688.1, forward strand.
AAAAAGAGTGCACTTTGCTCATTTTATTCTTACGTTTGTAGAATAACCAATAAGAGTGAGAGTTAGTTTTGGATTGAAAACGAAGAGAACTGAGTGAAGCTCAGGGTAACCTTTATGATTCTTTAATTGAAGAGAATTAAGTGAGAAATTCTTAATACCTTCTTTTAATACATTCTTACAATTATTTTACAATTTTGTCTTCAAAAATATGATGCATATTTTATAGTTTTAGGTTAATCTTTTACTTACCCCCCAAAAAAGATCTGAGAATAAGTGCACAGCAGAACTCGCAGCCAACGGCTATTTATGGTTCATGTTGCCAAACTATTTGCTCATTTCGCACTCGGTGTTTTTTGCTACATCTCCTTCCACTCTCATTTGGCAATTGTCTTTTACATGTAAATGTTGCCCTTCATGCACCAACGCCTCGCTGGCAACACCAACCAAATGGTCTAGCCCAAAGGCAGGCAACACTTAATTTTTTTTACTGTGGTAGTGTGTGTGGGTGGGCTGTGTGGGGTTGATGTCGGGGGTTCCCCGCCCACGCCCGGGGTATGCAACAGCTTGTGTTAATCACTTGCCCAAAAGGCCTTAATGAGCACCGCAACTACAACACAAAAAGCAAAAACGTCTACAACAGCCGTCAACGACTTCGACTATATAATACCTTTTAAATACAAATAAATATTTATAAATGGGGTATCAGAAATGGAATCATGGGAATACTTAAGTGAAAATAATTATCACAGCCTTGGAAAAGATTAATAATCCTATTATCAGTAAGTATTCTTCACTTTCCTATGACTAATATCTTCAGAACACAGCTACCCCTTATGCTAACAGGTATAAAACTGGAGAACCGCCCAACATTATCATTAAAAAAATCAATTTGTAATTATGTGCAGTGAAAATGTGTGAGCTTTAAAAAAAGTTACAAAAATTATATCGCGCACGGTGTTCATATATACGGCATTTTACAGCATAAGTGAAAAATGTGTTAAGTGCATTAATATTAAATTTTATTTTCGCAACGGCCGGCTGCGGACATATGCGGGACACGCACTCCCATCCAAACATACATACATATATGTACATATGCATGTACAAGCGTACATATGTGGATAGGCAGGACTTTGCCTGGGGATTCCGCACTTTTTCATTATGTGAATCCAAGTAGCAGCAACGAGAAGATGAACAACTGTTAAGGCTGGCGGATTAATGCGAAAAGATTTACATGCGCAATCGGCAGACGTCCAGAGGGGGAGAAACACTACACAGAGAAAAGTCGGAGGTTAATTAAGAAGATTGTTAATTATTTAGAGAAATATATTCTGAGGTTGGAATGGAGGTTTCTTATATTACTCAGCTTTTACTGTCGTTGCAAATTTTGAAAATAGAAATATTATTATACTTAACATAAGTTAAATAATGTACCTTATATTATTATATTATATTATTATTATATATTATTAGACAAAATCTCAATAAATATATATTTCTTACTATTTAATTTTACCTTTTATTCATTTTCTTAGTGTACGCACGTTGTCCCTTCGTTGGGTGGGTCAGTTCTGGGCTTTGTCCTGTTCGAGGACGATGGCGGCAACAAAAAACAAAAACACGGCGAACAATGTTGAAACATGCTACCAACATAGCGTGAATCTGAGCTGGATCTGTCCCCCGTTCGTATCTTCCAGTCACATATTTTCCTGCTTCTCGCTTTTCCTCTATTAAACATAAATTTTGGTATTAAGCATTTCTTATCGCAGGATTTCGAGAGACAATTGGATTTGTGTCACGAATAGTGAGTCAATATTAATGGTACTAAAGCTCTTATTCATCCTCAAGGAAAATTATATTGCCTGGCTAAATATAATTGAACTGCAAGTGAAATGCTCCTCTTAAAATTCCACTCATTTCCGGTAATCAACACCTGGACAATAATCTCAGCCACTAACCGGAAAAAGCCATGCCAAAGCAAAAATCAACCATTCTTGTCAATGGATAAATGGTCGTTGATGTTGCCATGTTTCTCTTTCACTCCGCTTGGCTTGATTTATGTAGCTTTAATGAAGTGCATGAAGCGTCGAAGGGTTTGCGGGTCGGATTGGCTGGTCGGGAGCGGTTTGGGCCAACCGTAAAGGGCAGGGCAACAAGCTCCACATAAGGGACAGCCAACAAAGTTAAAGCCATAAGCCAAAACCGTGGTGCACTTTTATTTTTGTTCCACTTTCAGATTCTGACATGGGGAAACCCTCAATGGACGCTGACGAGGGGGTGTCCGGGTGTGGAGGTGGAAGCTCAGATCCAACCACGAAACGACTGCAACTAACTGATGTTGAACTTAACCTCAAACCTAATAAATAGCTTAATTAGTCCAGTCCGTGTGAGTGGGTTCCTGTGTTTCACCTTCGACCCTGACCATCAGGGAGCGCTGCCAACTGACCCACAGCTCTATTACATATTTAAACGGTTGGCTCCCTTCGTCGGGCTGCCACTGGTCCTGTCTCGGGGTACGCACCTCTCAGCCCAGGTCTCGTCTGCTATGACTGGCATTCACAGAATGTTGCCCATAGACGTCTGGACGGAAACGTCCAGAAATGTTGGCAAATGTATTTTAATTGCTCGTGTTACTTACTTAAGTAACAGCGTCCCATGCTGCAAATGACTGTAGTCTAAAAATAATGTTTTTAAAGCTCGCATAAGATATCCTCAACTGCAAGAGAAAAGATTTGTTAATTTTACCCTATCTAACTTTATGTTATAAAATACTCCTACTTAAAGTACCAAAATTATCTCAAGTGCTAACCCAATTCTACAATCTAGCTTTAGTTTCCTTATTAATGCTTACATCCTAAAGGATATCGAGTCCTAGTCCTTACGTAAAGATTACTAATTAGTTATATAAAAGATAAGATATAAAGATTCTGCTCACTCGAGTTCAAAGTATCTCAAAAAAGCTTTTAAATTTCTTTATAAATAAACTTTGTAAATATTACAAAATAAATATATTTAATAAAAGCGATTTATTCAATTCGTAAAACTCGTTAAAAAACCCCCAAATGGGTAAATGTCGGCGAACGGACAAACAAAAAGCAATTTATAAATAAGGTAAACAAATACGAATGCACACAATTTTTTTGCTCTCGTTTTAAATTTCATACCACCTATTTTTTGGCCATTTGGCTCAATGAAATTCAAAAGGGTGTGAGCGAAAGGATAAAAGGGAACGCTTAAACGTTGCATAAATTGTTGTTCTTTTTGACCCCGCGACCATTGCTATTATTGTTGCTGCCGGGCCATTGCAGCGCGTTGTCCACTTTATAATTATAGACGTCAGTCAGGCATTTAACCAGTATTCGTTACTGTTGTTGTTTTTGTTGTTGTTGTTGTTGATGGCGAGCACTGAGAAGCAGCAGCGAAATGGTTGCCGGTCTCGTCGGTTTCAATTTGTGTGGAACTCACGTAGTAACAACAACACACATAAATGCACTAACTCTGATACGGAACGAAAATTCGTATACAGTCAAGCTTTTATTTTATGAACAACAAGTCTGCTGCTAAGGAAATGGATTTCGAAAAGATTGCTATATATTTAAGTAATAGTATTTATTTTCAGGAGAAATTTGATTGTATAAAATGGAACTCTGTAAATCCAACTACGATCTTAATATTTTCCTTTAGCTCAAAATTTTAAGAGTTTATTTTAAAACTAAAGTTATCGACGGAAGTATCAATAATAAAATAATTAAATCGTAAGTATATATCCAAACTTAATATTTAATATTTAACGTTTTATTATTGGTGTCAATAGTTTTAAATTCAATTTATTTGCCACTTGATTTGATATTTGAATTCATGGGGTAAATAAATTTCTGATATTTATAGACTTTCAATACAGGATCAATATTACGAAAATTCATGGCATCTCTACAAAGAATATGTCGTAATCCCAAGCATTTTCGTAATATCAAAAAAGGAAGAAACAGAACATAAACTAATTTGATGCGCACTTAAATTTGCTTATTATAACTATTGTTGATATCAAATTCTCCATAAAGGACCTTATTTCATTGCATACTCATAAGCGCATTTTTATTGGAATCAAAGTCCAACTTCGCCATTTCACTTTTATTCAGTCTCAACAACACAGATTCTTAGTTATGTTTTGAATTCCAATTACAAAGTATTGTACATTTATTATGTTTGGTCCAGTCGAGGAATTCCACTGTACGCACACTCAAATGCTCTTAAACGTGAAAGCACAACAGTTATTGCCGCCATGCCAGCTTCGTTGGTGTTGTTGTAATTGTTGTTTTTGTTGTTGGACATGCGAAATAATTGCTTCATACATAATTATCGCGAGCCGCGAAGCCTCGCTGGCCATCTCTCTCGCACTTATTTGGCCGCTTTGTGTTTTGGTTTTGCAGCTGTTTGTTGGTGTTGGTGTCGGTGTTGGTGTTACTGTTTGACATGTGTGTGTGCCCAGCAATTTTGTGGTCTGGCGCCTATTTTTCGTTCACCGCGCCAAAGTATGCAACACATTTCGCTATTTAGCTATGGTCCATTGTTAACGTTGTGGCAGAAAGAGACGGAAAGAGAGCGGGAGTGAGGTGAGGTGAGGGCAGGACGGGGTTAGGTGAAAAACAAATTTGCCAAATTAAAATGTATAAAGTAACAAGGGTATTTGAGCTAAGTGATACGTGTGCGATTATTCATATAGAACGAACATTAAAAGCAAAGTTTACAACTATGAAAATTCCATTGCGCAGCCCCATAAATACAGTTTGCTCACTATTTACTCTCCGGTTGTGTTCCGGTTGTGGAAATAAATAAAATCAGCTTTCCACAGGGACAAATTGATTTCGGTCTTAACATTTTTGAAGCCGGTTTAAAGGTAATGTCCTGCGCTGCGGTTCCTGTCCCTGTCCCTGTCAATTCCTTATTTATGGCTCAGGGGTGAGCTCGTGTGGGCGTGGCCTGCGCTCAGCTGCCATAAAAGTGCCCTGCGTTTTTAATTAATAAAAGCAATCTGCAGATGCCTGGAAAGAAAAGCTATCTTCCAGCCACTATCATCGGCCAGATGCCAGATATTTACATAATCGTTTGTCTGTTGGCTTATCTCCATCTTTCACTCGGACCCACTGCTTCACTTTGTGTCTGCCAATCAAGGGGCGTCCCGCCTGCTCGCCTGCCAGCCTGATGGGAAACTACAACCGCTCAAGAGCAGCAGAAGTTACAAATTCCCTTACCTTGGATTTCCTTCCAAGTCTCTGTGTGCAAAACAGAAAATGCAAGCAGGATGGTGCAGGAACGGATCCGGGAAATCCGGGAGAGAGGCAGGGACGTACGTAATGCAGGCAGAAAGAGCGGGCTTATCGACTTCGGAATCGAATCAAATCAAATCAATTTGCAAGCGCCGCTCGTAATGGAGAAATATGCCAACTTCCAACTTGGCAAAAACAAACTCGGCAAAATAGATGCAGGTCGGCTTTGTCTGCGTCTCCGCTATCCGCTATCCTCTATCCTCTCTCTCTCTCGCTCCTCCCGCCAGCTCTCTGGCCCGGTTCACTCATAAATCTCAATTTTCACCGGCAAATGGCTGGCAAAAGTTTTCAGCTGCTTTCCTTTCCAACTGTTTTCCTTTTACCTAGGCGCCCCCTCCCGCCCCCGCCCATCGCCCTTTTAAAGACCCTGCTTTTAAGGAGCACCGAAAGTGCTGGGAGAATTTTAAATGCGTTCCCTCTGTTAGATTTCCAGCTGCACAGCAATTACAAGCGGAATGCGAGGGACGGCGGCGGTATGGCGGTGGGGCTGCCAAAACGTTCGCCTATTTTATCTTTATTTCGACCTAGTCTACTTTATCGTCGCACACCGCACTGCAAATATCTTTTGTTTTATTTTGTGGCAAGCGTTGCCATTTCCGCCATAAAACCGAATCCCTTTGCTTCCCGCTCCCCCTCCCCCTCCCCGATGCCCATCCCGCAGCAAAGCCACCGGACCCTGCCACCATAAAAAATTAACAAAAACATGGAGGGCAGACAGGAGAAGTATTCTAAACGGCAAAAAAATAAAAACAACAAAAAAACGCAAGAGGGGGGGACTGAAAAAAAAGGGTAACATAAAGCTCTCTTGCCCACAAAAATCGTAAAAAATTAAAAGTATCTCACAGATACTCTCGTACGGCAACAACAGTTGCACATGACCGGACGGAGAGGCCGCTTTCACTTCTCGGCACAGTCTGTGCCATAAATATTGCTCTATGGTTTCGGTCATGCAACTAATTACATTTGCATAACTGTGCGGAGTCGTCCTCCTCGTTCTACCCCTCCCCCCCTTGTTCCGCCCCTGCCGAAGTGGGGCGTAAAAGTAAAAATACGAGAATAAAAAATTTCAGCCCTGGTTAGACAGATGGCAGAGCGAGTGTAAAGTTAATGAAAAGAAATCTAAATAAATGAAAGACAATGTGGAGAGTTAACTGTTTACTGGACAAAAACAAAGCTAAAAGCACACACATGTAAATATGTGCACAATGTACTCTGGATGCAATCATATATATTTGCGGGCGGAAGTAATTGCATTCCGACGTATCCACATTTATTCAATTTTTAGCAAACAATTTGCTTTAATAAAATCATTTTACTGCAGCTGTGGAGCCATCAAAAAGGCAAATATAAAAGCTTTGTTAATGAAAACCAAAAATTTATTGAGTTACGGTCAAGATAATTTGAAACTTAAAAATTGATTGTCTAATTAAAACATGAAAATTCAATACTTCAACATTGCTGAAATTGTAATTTTATTGAGGTTTTAATCCTTCTTTAAATGTAAGTATCGAAATAAATAAACTGTGATTTACAGAGTTTAGGGATTTTTAATGACGGCAATAAGTTATATTCTGACAATTTAAATTGCTAAATTTTAGTTTAACTTTGTTTTACAGCATTCTTTAAACGAACTTTCTTTGTTGATTTTCTAAGCAATATTCAGTGAAACTAAATAAATATAAAAACATTATTCTTACGAATGGTGATTAGTAGAAAGAATGCTTTTGATCCTCCTTGGTGCCTTGCTAAAGTAATATATCTCAACCCTCTTGGTCCTGATCCACTCACTCTTCCCTAATACCGCTCGAGAGCTTCTCAATTTAATTCACTTTAGGCAGCAAGACAAAACGCCGCAATTAATTATATGCATGCACTTTATGGCAGAAGTCGGCTAGGGGCGCATCTTCATTTGGATGCTGGTGGGGGCTTAAAACGCAGACGTTTAAAGCCAAAACCACACAATCAGCTAAATAGCAATCGTTGGACGGTCGTCCCCATTTGGCCAAGTGGTGAGGGATGGCGACGGGACGGGATGAGGGGCGGGCGAGGGGCCACAGAAGGCGTCAAGTGACATCGACACCCGAATGCCAAACACCTGACAGCGACGTCGACAGCAACCGCGGCGCGATGCCAACGTCAACTTCATTTTGCAGTTTAGTTGTTGAGAGAGGGAGAAGGGCAGAGGAAGAGGAAGGAAGCTGGGGGGGCTGGCCGGAAATGCGAGCAGGGGCAGGGAGTGTGTGGCAAATTAATTGACACTGTGCCAAAATGTTTGCCAATATTATTGGGAACGGAAACTGTTGGTTCATGATCGCACGAGTTGAGTGAGCAAGTAATTAGGTTTGTCTGGACTTGCCAGAAGGGCTTGTATAGCTTTCAGTTCCAAACTAATTAAAGGTGATCTATTTGTCTAAGACTTGGCAAATATATTAGATAAATTATTTGAGTTGTCATAAAAAGAAAATTACTAAAGTTCAAACTGGACTACGCCTTGACTGTGAGATGCTCTGCATTCATAGCAGATGCTTTCTTGGTTCTTATTCGGTATATTCTCCAATTAGTTTACAATCCTCTCATGCTTTATGTTGTAAACAGAAGTCAAATGCTGTTGCAATAATAAAAGTTGACTCCACTTATGTATGTATGTGTTTATTCAGCAAAAACCACTAATAAAGTCGAGCATAAGGGTTTAACGAAAAATGTTGGAAAAAAATATTGGTCGGTCGCCCCGTTTTTATCGATGGCTGTGCAGACCGTGGCTGGAAAAACAAGAGTGGCGCGTTGGCTTTGAACTTCTCCCACGTGCACGTTCGCCTTTAATCCATTGACCAATAGACGCACCACGGCCAAATGCTATTCCCCTGATGCCTGGGCTTGGCTGTCCGACCTGCCAGGATGCCAGGATGCCCGGTTGCCAGAATGCCTGGATGCCAGGATGCCAGGATCCAGGGATAGTGGGAAACTCGGATGCCGGGGCAGATATTAACATGCGACGGCTGCTGCAACTCAGCGCAGCTGACAAAATGGCCAGTTGGCTTATGGCTAGTTGCCTTCGGTTCTCCACCCTGGTTTCCTGTAAGTGATCAATGTTTGTCTATGCTCTGTGGTGTGCCAGAATCCTGGCCGGCCCAAAAAGTATGCAACGCGCCATGGCCATGGCCACTGGTCATTTGTTTGCTCCTGCTACTGTTCCTGCCGCTCTTCGGGGCCGCTTGCCTGTGCTGCAACGGCTCCCGCTCCCGCTACCTCTCCCTCTCCCTCTGCCTCGGCCATTCAATGGGCCCGTTGCAGAAATTGCCTTTGTAAACATGCATAAATTGTTGCATACTTTTGGGGTGGATGCGCTTCGAGTTGCACTCGTCCTGGAAGGCCGCCTAGTTGCAGTCGCCGTCGCCGGCCATTGCTTAGCCTGTGATTATGTTTGTAGAGCCTGTTAGGACCCCGCCCACCGATATACCCCCGCTGCAACTGCCTAGGTCGTTCGTTAAGTACCCAGTGACTTATTTCCCTTGTCCCTGTGCGGGTGAGTGTGAGTGCCAGTGCGGGTGTTCGGGTGTGAGTTTTGGGGGTTTTGGGGCATGGGTTTTCGAGTGGTTGGCCGCAAGTAGGCTTTAAAATAGACCAAGACGTGCTGTTCACTTGATTGCATATTAAATACTACTTGATAGTGGGAAATTATTAGCCAAACTGGTAGTCCTAGGTCCATTTCCTTTGGAATTTGGAGCTCAAACTCGGTTTAGAATTTCTAGTTCTCAAATCGTAGAAAGAATATTCTTTTTGTTCGTGTCATTATACAAAATTTAATTCCTAAACTTTAGCTTAGCAGTCTTATTTATTTTAATGTTAATGAAAATCATATTCTAATATTTAAATGCACAACTTTCATCGATTTCTGGGGAATACTAGTTAGCTCCTATTCACCAGTTTTATCTTTAAAGTTTTCCCCAACTTTTGTCAAGCCCCCGCCACCTGAAGATGCTTTGTACTTGTAACGACGACGCCGGGCACTTCCGCTGTGTTGTTGGAAAATACCTAACAGACTCATTGTTATTGTGTGTTTGTGTGTGCTGTACGTGTTGTGTGTGAATGCACACGCTGTGCTCTTAATTTCTCAATAATACGCGCCAGCACAAGGCAAAGAATTTGCCTGATAAGCGGTTCCTTGATACCCCTAATTCCCACAGTCTCTCCCCCGACGTCCTGCTGCCTTTCAACCCTTTAACGCCTTGCGGAAAAGTCCTGGACCGATAAAGCCAGATGCACAGTGGGAGCCACAAGGGGGGGAGACAGAACTCAGACATTTTATTGGCCTGGCCCGAAAAAGGCAAAAAGGACTCTGAGGTTGAGGTGGAGCCAGCGCTTGCGAGTATGCAAGGGAAATAATAATGGCGCCCAACTGTGAGCTGCATTTGAAGTCCCGTCGAGTGTGGGGCAATTAAAGGAACCAAAAACCAGGAGCAGCAACAAGAACAACAGTAATTGAAAGTGTGAGAAAAATGGAACTTTCAATTGCTTTTTAAAGTCGATTGCGGCCCCCATTGAAATTATACTTCAGCAACTCCCTTCAAGCTTTCCCGACCCGACTCTCTCTCGGCTTGCCGCTTTCGACGCTTGATTTCTTTTCATATAATAATTGCATACTTTGCGGTTGCGGCGGGCCTCGGGGCTGCGGCAGGGGAAGTGTAAGAGCGCCGGCAAGATTGCCAGATAGAGAAGGTAAAAAGAAGGCAGACCGAACCGGACTTGGACCGGATCAAATGGAGCCAATATTTGCAGCAAAAGTTTGCGTGTTAAGTGCATAAATTAATGGCTTGAAATTGTTTCAATGCTCTTAAGATTATTGCCCGGCAGGATGGGATTTATGAAGGCCGATTAAATGAATTGTGGCAGGATAACTGGTTTAAAGAGAAAATATTCAAGAATAGTTATTGCTGTTAAGTGATTTTTTATAGTTATCTTATTGACTGTCAACCTTAATTAACTTACACATTCATTTCAAGGATGTTTTCTGTTTACAAGTGCTTACTAGCTATAATGCTCGATCAAAGCGAAAGGATCCCTCTAAATTCTTGTAAAATTAAATTAAAATCAAAATTTTATAAGAGCCTTTAAGAGCTAAGCAAATTCGTGGATTATGTGTTATATCTTCCAGATCCTAGCTTTTTATTGTATATTTTACGAGACTAATATAAAGCTTTTCCTGTTTTGCTTTGCTTTGCAGATGCGTGACTTTAATTACTATGATTACAGTAATAAATCATAGAATAGATATATGTTTTTATATATACATATGTGAGCTAAATTGTACCTTTCCTTTCCCTTTTCCAAAAAAAAGAGTACTCCGTTCTACTTTATTTAATGAATGTTTTGCACCTCTTATTATTATTACATCCCAGGCGATGCTGAACTTTATAGCTATATATTTTATTTTTTCGTTAGCTCACGGCCTTCTATGTTTTCTGGCGTTATTTTAATCAACGCTTTGCCCAAACTCGCGCTGCAGACACACCTGCTCCTGCTGCGACTTTTGCCCTTGCCAGAGCCATTGCTTATGCTGTTGCCATTGCTGTGGCCCCTGCCCGGGGGCCCAACACCTGGGGAGGTGGTCTGGTGGGTTGGTGGGAATGCGTTACATAGTTTGCACATAAATTAGAATTTGCTACAGCCAGCGGCAGGCAAATTAGAAACTGCTTGAACTATACGAGGCGAGATGTGCGTGTTATAACTGCGGAACACACAGATACCAGCACGCACACACCCCTGGTTACACGGCCAAAAATGAATCTAGAGCTGCCTCCAGCGGTATGTGCGTGCAAAAATAAACACGGAGTGCCACAAGAAAAGATTCTGTTGCTGCTGCTGCTACTGATGGAGGCGGTGGCAGTGGCGGAAGGGCGGGACTGAGCTGTGGTCGGGGACAAAAACGCCCGAAACGCCCCGAGATGAAAGTCGAACAGAAGCTAGAAAAACGAAAGAGTAACAGAAGTGTTTATTTATTGTAAAAGGGATTTGAATATCCATTTGGAATCCACAATACCCTGCAGTTGTAGGCTTTTACAGTTTAAAAATGTTAAAATTTAGATCACATTGATTAAGTTAACAAAACAAGAATTAACGCTTAGGCACATCTCACTAACATCATTACTAAATAAAGAATTAAAAGATATGCCATTATACTCTATTGACTCTTAATTAAGGCATCATAAAGATACAATACTCTTTTAAACATAAAAATTTAAGGGGTATATGCCACGCAAGCCAAGGCTCTTTGGGCATGGTCTCAGCGAGAACACCTCTAGTTTTCTGTTTAGAACCAGTCAACGCCTTCTTTGCCCTGTGGGAGCAAGCCACGCTGGAGCCCACCACATGCATTTCAATTAACGGCCACCGAAAGCACTCCACGAGCAAAAACACGTGCTACCGCCCCGGCTACGCCCACTCCGGAGGAGTCGGCTGGACAGAGGAAAGGGGGAAGGGTTTGAAGGCGAGAGAGTGCTCCTCCTAGCCACATATCCTCATTGTTTATGCTGCCGGGACTGCACTTTATCAAAGCGCTGGCCAGGCCAAGGCTAAAAACAAACTGCGGTCGCCAACGCCATTTTGACTTACCAAGAGCATTCTTTTTAACCTACCCTACCTGCAGGGTATTTATGAATTTGTATTGAATCTTTACAATACCATTTTTTTTTTAATAATTACATTTATATGTTTTAAATTTTTAGAATGAAAGAGTGGTAGATTTATATCCGATAACAATTCAAGCTAAGCTAGAAAGTGTACAATGGTTTATTCCATTTTTTATTTACTAACTAGTTAAAGATCAATTAAGATACTTAACAAAATATAAATTCAATTTTTAAAATGTCTGAAAAACAAAGAAAAAGCATATTAGAATATACAACTTTTTAAAAATATTATCCCAAAGTTCGGTACCTTATTAGATTTTCGATTTCATTACCCAGATGGGAGTGCTCCTTGAACTAGGGTATGGGAGATGAAAGGCTCATCCTCGCTCGCGCACGCACTTCCGTTTCTTGTTCTCCGCAACCTGGATACAGAGACAGGTTCATAGTTGCCGCGGGTCGCACTCCTTCCGCTCGAGGCCGTTTGGTTAGTACGTCGCGTGGGGTGTGTCCCCGGCATATAAGCCGCCAGCCGGTTTCCCGGCTGTGTGTTTTTGTTATCCATTGGAGGACAATTTCGCCAGCTGCATATGCAAACAATTACCGCAAAATAAAAGGTAAACAAAATTACTTCCGAGCAATTTCGCGTGCAAAAGCATGACGCACACACACACAGGACCCCTATTAAGGACCCCTGCCCTCGCCATTTACACACGCCGCAACCACGCATCCCTAATGCATGTGTCTATATGGCGAATTATAACTTTTGCTTGTCAGCGGGGGGTTTCGCAAGAGAAACGTCAAAATGGTAGGGAAAAAATTCCTGGAAAAAATGGGACGAAGGGAAAGGGAAGTATAAAAATATGAAACTATTTAAACGGAAGAAAATACGCGAAATTTATATAACAGAAAAATTTTGTAGTTTTCCTGTGACTTTATTACAAATTTGTATTAAAGCTGATTAGTTTTTTGTGGGCTTCCACATCATAAGAGTTATACTTTACTTTATAACTGATAAATGCAACTTGGCTATTTGCAGGATATTTGAATTTTGGACTTTCGACTTGTGGCAGACAAAGGAATCTTCAGCAGCATTGTGCCTAACAAAATGCCTATCCATCCAGCTTATGTCCTCATCCACACGCAAAATAAAGCATACAGGCCAAGAGATAGAGAGAGCTGAAGTGGAGTTAAAACATTTTTGAAAAGACTTAAAAACTTCGGTTTGCTGCTCCTGCTGCAGCTGGTTTGACAGAAAAGGTCAAAAATCAACGTGGCTCCGGCTGAATGCAATCAATGGCTTAAGCCAGAGTTCAAGAGCGGGCCGGGCGGACTGCCTGATGGCAGCAATAACATCGGCTACAACATCAATAACAACTCTAACAACTTGTCATACAAGCAGGGCACTTTACACAGAATTGGGAGGGATTGTAAAAACAATGTTAAAAGAAAACACGTCTTACATCGTTGAGTTATGATTTCAAACTGATTTATTTATTTTACTCCCTACTTAAAGTTAACATTTAATTTCTTATATATAAAAAGACCAACGCAGTGGCCATGTATTTCCCTGTGGGAAACTGCAAGCGCGGCACTTTGCCCGCGGGGCTCACCTTACATTTTCAGGCGGCTATATTGGCTTATATATATATATTTATTTATTAACAATAAATTTGTGTTCATGTTTGAACATTCTGCCAAGGGCCACAAAGTTAATAAGTGGGTTTCATAATTTTGTACAATGAATATAATAAAAAGTACAATATTTCTTCATTTAGTTTTACTGTTAAACATTTGGTAAATGGCCTTTAAAGGTTATGGCTTGTAATCGTGTGCTTATGCTACACTTACGTAGAGCATATATAATCAAGATTAAAATAATAATAATGCATATAATAAAGGAGGATTGGCCAGACATATGATGGACATTTAAATCTTTTAATTCAACATGGCTTTCGTGTAACCGCCTTAACTCTTCTAACCGTTTAGCTATTTCTAAACTATGGTTTATGGATTTGGCCTAAATGGCCTTAAATGGTTATTTTCGGTATATATGTATGTAAGCTGATAATCAAACTTTTTATTTTCAATTTCATCGACCTAAATCGAATTTATATTTAACGGTCTTATAATATTACTAGCAGAAAAAAAATAACTGAAAACATGCAAAATTCTAATATCTT